>VIAB01007091.1:30384-47142 GCA_009801035.1 Oophaga pumilio | reverse complement strand
TCGATTTTGCAGCCTTTAAATTTGACGGCGTCTAGATTGGAGCAGATTGCTTCAGGGTCCACTTCAATGAAATTGTGAGATGTTCTTTTATTTATCCTCCAGGTGGTTTCCAAAACCTCCTCAAGAAAACAAAGTTAAAAAAAAACCTACTGATATAAACAGCAAATTAGATTTCTAATAGAAATAAATAGAAAGCATTTTTGTGGAGGATTTTGGAGAGGATCTACTTGAAAAAAAACTACAAGACCCTATTATGTGACGATACTAGATAGCCTTAGGTCTGAGGAAAATTGTATCTATACAAGCACAGAAGAGCGGAGACATTTCTCAAAGTTTCTTTGTAGTGTTGTTCATTTTTGTTAGTCATTAAAAGGTATCATATCTAGAAGATTTTTGTTTTATTTTGTTTCTATTACTGCGTGCAATAAAACCTACATCGATAGTCACAGTAGTATTAAATAAAAATATATCTTTCTGCGTATTTATCTTTTCAGATTTGGGATCATCTACGAATTGCACAAGTAATTTATTCTGCGGAGCGTCACCTGCTTCAGAACCAGAAACAAAGGCTATAGTAGATTTTGTGGAGATAAGAAAATCAGAAATGATTTGCTTCCTGACAATACACTCCTACAGTCAATTCATCTTAACAGCACATGGCTACTCGAAGAATCTTCCGAAGAGCTATAATGAAACGGTAATTACACTTTTGTTTCTCGCTGTAATTAAATGATGATTAAACTTTTTTCATTGCATTCAGCCTTTTAGAGCTTGAAGGGGTAGCATGCTCTTGTCCCTTTCCTCAGCCATGAAGCAATATACATTTAGGGCTCATTCAGATTGGTCCGATTATATGGAACTGTCCACTGCTGAAAGCACCTACTATCAGCATGGGAGCATCAAAACAGTGGATCAGTGTAAGGGGATGTTCACAAGGAGTCTTTTTGCTCAGTTGTTGAAGTGGAAACTACCTAGAAACTCCAAGATTTTGAGTTTTGTGTTTTTTAGGAGTGTTTGAAGAGATTCTGCTCTATAAATGCCTCAAAAAAACAGTGTGCACATACCCTAAGAGTACAGCCTGATCTGATGAACTATGCTTCCGTTTATCAAGGATGCATTAATCGAAGAAGGAAAGTCATGGGAGGCAGCGTGCCTTTATGCAAAGATTATGTTGCAATGTATCACCTGCTTAAACATTATTGCAGATCAAGGTCACCTCTTCATGACAACAGTATTACCAAGTAGCAATAGCATCTTTTAGGAAGGTAATGCATCCTGTCATACTCCAAATACGTTTCACGAAAAGTTTGAAGAATGTGACAGAGTTTAATGTGTAACTTTCCCGTTAAAATCTCAAGACATCAATCACATGGCGTGTCTGTGGGATGTTGGATGCATGGGGACCCCACCTGACAACTTACAGGACTTTAAAGGGGTTGTCTGGCCTTATGCTACAAGTGTGCAGTCAGTCTATGTGACTGCAGACATGTGAATCCTCACAGCATGTGTGATCTGCATACTTCCAGCCACATTCCGACTAGACTGTATCTGGCTTCGCTCAATACACTTACATTGAGTGAGGCCGCGCCCATCTAGTTGGCATATGACCGTATATATGCAAATCACCCGCCGCTCCTGGAACCAGCACCAGCAAAAATTATAATATTAACATGTTGGGTAGTCTAACATTAAAAAAATGGTGAAAATTATCAATGGGATGAAGTAAAAGTGAGGTAGTGCATCCAAATTATTTGTGGTTTCTCTCTTGGGGAAAGGATATATTCTGGCAGCATTTAATATGTAGCTACAGATCCGTCTACATAGTAGCAAAAATGGCACAAAAGGTTGTGCTGTGTGGATCTTCGGAGTGCTGAAAGCATACAGTAGTCTGATGGTTCTGAGTTCAGTATTGATGAGGAGAGTCTTTCCCTGCCCCTTGGGCTGGTGATTAGCAGTCGGCTGTATAGAAATGTTTGCCCTTAGGGGCAGCGGACCACTTCTTTCATGAATATAGTCGACGCATTACTATGAGACTTCATATATCCCTGTGAGTGAAATGGCAGAACATTTCGTGCTGTTTGGCTGCTAGATGTACTGACCTGTAGCTGGAATATGAAGTCATTGTATTAAATTTGGCGCCCATTCACCATGTCCCCTTTCTGTTTTAGAGAGGCAGTTTTGCACTGCACAGTCTGAATAGAGAACTATTTGCCAGATGGAAAGACATAATGTTTCAAATAGTTATTGGAATTTGAGAAGTTGCATTAAGAAAAAGGAAAGCGGCTAGATATTTTAGGAATGATACCGGCAGAGGTTAAATATCCAAGATTATGTGTATTTTTATGGAAATGAAAATCTAAAATTAGAACAGTCGGAAAAAGGAGTGATAATGATGACAATGAAAATGAGTATTCAAAGGCCAGGGAACTTCTAGCTGAGGAGCTTGTGAAAGAAATAGCTTTACAAGATTGCTCCTGAAATATCTAGATGTCTCTAACAAACTGTAATACTTTGATAACATTTCAGGTTGGACAGTATTGGACTAGGAACAAAACATCATTTAGTTGGTGAAAAATTCTACTTACACTAAATAACGTGGCATTTACTCAACAAATATGTCATCTTCACCTGAGCTACCCACCAGGATGTGCCGACCCATCCCAGTGGTATCCAGAATATTGGGCAGTGATTACAGTCTGGCACAGAGTGCTGCAAAGGAAACAAGCGGCACGGCCATAAATACTACTTAGTTATGGTCTGGTAAACAAGAAAGCAGTGTACAAGCCCTGCTACTTGGATAATAATCTCTGGTAATGAGGAGCATGCTAAGGTTACATCCACATAACCTTTGTGAGGAAACACAAGGCTGGAAAACAAATAGTCTCTGTAATGATTGCTATCCATGTGGAGACAATTAATTTCTAGCAACAAATATGGCTCCAGTGACATCCGATATGGAAGTTTATGTAAATTTCATATCTGCTCTGAGGATTCCTGTTAATTTCATCATCTAATTTATTTTAATATGCACACAATGACTGCAAGATTGTCACAAGCCTGTGGATTCAGTCTGATGTGGCAGCTTGAGATCCATTATAGATATATTGGTTTTGATCCCAAATTGATCATGAGAATTTGTCCCATTAAAAAGGTTATCCGTGACTATTTTATTTTTTTCTTATCGGCCTAAGAATTTACCGGCATCTAATTGCCAACTACCTGCCTGTTGTGCCCAGGTCCGATTTCTGCCATCTTAGAGGAGTCACGGACCACTCCTGCCAACGATTCTGCAGCTTTCCGTGATTGCACTTCAACAGAGCAACTGCTTCTCTAATGATCTGCTTTGTTGACAGGGCGTGACTGTCGACACCATGCTAATTGACAACCGGCTCCCTGCTGCTTGACTGTGGGGAGTTGGCTGTCAATCAGCAGGACGTTGGCAGTCACATCCCATCGACAGAGTAGCTCGGAAGAGGTAGAGCTGCCCCAATAATGTCAGGTCAATTGAAGCAGATGAATCACCGGCAAGAGCAGTCATGACCGCTCTTGAGCGGGTGCCGAGCAGAACAGGCAGGTAATTTTCAACTACGTACCAGTCAATTCTTAGCCCCATGAGAAAAAACAAAGTAGTCTCAGATAAACCATTTAAACTGAATGCAGCTTCATTGACACCTCCAAGACATCATGTGGCAATAATTCTGCCATGCAGGTAAAAACTGTGAAGGGTCCACTGAGCTACACCAGCATTACACACAAACTGATTCTCAGCATTGGTGAGGGGTCCCAGCAGTATCATGCCATATGCCAAAAATCCCCAGAATATATGCTGCAAAAAAAAGTGTTTTTCAAAATCCAGCATTTTTGTATGAAGGACCCCTAAGCTTGTTCTTTTCTGGCTTGACCAAATTGTAAACATTATTTTTTTCACAGATAAAAGTTGCAGAGATGGCAGCTTCAGAACTGAAGAAAAAGTATGGCACGGTTTATAAAGTGGGGAGTTTTGCCAACCTCCTATGTGAGTATCATATATTCTCATTTCATAGACTGCACATTTTGATAAATGGTGCATGTGAAAGACAATTTACGTTATTCCCATTTCTGGTTACAAATCTCAAAACAAGCAGAATTTACCGCGCTGATTTGAAGGGACAATATTGTATCCAGATATGCAGAGTCCAGACAGTAAGGCTAGGTTCATATTAGTGGTTGAGTCTGCAGCCGCAAACGCATGCTAAAGCGCATACAAATGCATGCATTTGCGTTTGATAGGCAAGTGCTATTTTCCCGACAAATTTTTGAATTTACACAAGCCACGCCCAATGTGCGTGTCTTATGTAAATTCTTGAGTATGCAAACGTAAAGCGTACGCATGTCGTTGCGTATGCTTGCGTTTACATAGCCAGTAGTGCATTTTTTTATGCACGTCATCCGCATGCGGACGACTGCAGATATTTGACACTGCAAAAATTGCAACAAGTTGCGTTCGGCGCGCCCCGCAAAAAGACGCAACCGTACGCAAAAGCACCCGAGCGCATACAAACGCATGTCACTTCGTACCCCATGTTAAAGATAGGCATGCAGGATGTATGCGCATCAAACGCAGCGGACTAAACCGCAAATGTGAAACCGGCCTAATAGTGAAGCCAGGAACTGGACATCAGTGCTTTGGAGAGAAGGAACTGCGCTGCAGCCTGACATAGTATTGCAGGCTGTCACATCATGATATGTTGGGCTTGGTCTCAGACTTTTGCCCACATAAGTGATTCTTTATTTGATATAAAAAAAAACTTTTATGTGCAAAATAAGTTTTCTTTTCTTGCCTAAATTGTCAAAGAATTAAAGGGAAACTGTCAGTAGATTCATGCTGTCCGAACCACAGGCAATGCATGAATCAGACACTGGTTGCCCAATTGCAACCAGGTATGTTTTACTGTAAAATGCTTGCATTAGTCCGAGTCAGGTCCCCAGCCGGCTTCACCCTGCCCTGGCCCTGCCCTGTTCCAGGTGACTGACAAGTCTCTCCATAAGTGGCGAGCAGCCTCCGGAAACCTGACTTGGACTAGTCACCTGAATCATACAGGCTCCAAATCATCATTTGCGGGGGTTTTCTTAGGTGACTTTCCTTTTATGTCTTGTGGTACAAGTTGCCATTTTGGGCATCAAATTAATCAAAATGATGGACAAGATTCATGAATTAGACACAAACCCAAAAATTGCTTTCTTCCGGTCTTGAATTGTTTTTGTGACTTTTGGCACCAAAATTCACAAAAGATGCACCAAAACCTAGTGTACTCTGAAAATGCACCGGAGATGGCAGGAACTAGAGTGAAGTTGCACCAAATCTAGCAACTTTTTAAAAAGTTGCCATTGAGTGAATCAGGCAAAACCATCTGGAATTGCTTTACTGTGTCCACAAAGTGGAATAAAAAAGAAAAAACGAGCAAGCTTATATAAAATAGACATTAAAAAAAGCACACATAGAATAATGAATTAAGGGCAAACCAAAAAAAAGTGCAAAATGCACAAAATTAGACAAAAAAACAGATGCAAGCGGTCTGTAGTCCCCTGCTGGGTTTTCAATGTATATTTACTCTGAAAAGCCACAGTTTTTCAAAGTAAAACATACTTGGTTGCAGTCATGCAGCCAGGCTCTGATTCTTGCTGCACACAAGCATACACACAAGTCAGAGCCTTCACAATGGACTCTGCCCACCCAAGAGCTCCTTAGTGATGTGATGTGTGTGATGGAAGCCAAGTCAGTGTCAGCCTCCTCACCACCATAGGGCTTATTATTCTAGGTGACACAACCAGTACTATGAGGTGATTTTGATCCCTGTTATAAGGCTCCACTGATTGAAAACCAAAAGAACTTGTTTAGACCTTGATTCAAATTCCCGCTATACACCAAGTCAGTTCTAGTTCTCAATGTTTAGATGTTTTCCCTGTCTCATTTGGGTTTCTGCTTCTAATATAAAGCTTGACATTACCTCTCATTACATGTTATATTGTGTTTCAGATGAAGCCTCTGGAACATCTCAAGATTGGGTCCACGACCTTGGGATTGAGTATTCTTACACTATAGAGTTAAGAGACAATGGCACTTACCAGTTTATATTGCCAGAAGACCAAATTCAACCAACATGTGAAGAAACCATGGCTGGTGTACTGAAAATTATCGAGTATGTGAATGACAAGTATTTCCCGAACCAGGCATCAAAAACCTGTGGGAATCTTTATTCATATGCTTTTCTTTCTACAGTCTTAACAGTTCTCCTACTGACATAACATGAAGGATAGATGCGGCAGATATGTATAACAAGCCAAAAATAAAACGAATAAGACATTTAAATTATAGATTAAAGTAAATCTCCTGCCAAATGTGGACCTCTAATGCCAGCACGATACACGTGGCTACTAGTGCTCCTGGTGTGTGCCATCACTATACCTGCAGGTCCACCAATATTTTTCATACCTTCTCAGCTGTCAGCTCGGTGCCAATTTTTTGTTGCGCAGCCTTGTCTGACAGTCCGATGGCTAGGGGCATACTGTCCCAAAATTATGCTTTTTATATGGGGTTGTTAGGTTCCCCTTGTTAAGGCTAAAAGAATAGAGGGTGTAAGAGTAAGGCCGGGATCACACATGCGAAAAGTATGGATGAGTCTCACATGTTAATACTTGGCACTGCCGCCGGCACTCGGGAGCGAAGCGAGCGGCTGCATAAAAATACATGCAGCCGAAAGCTCCGCTCCCGAGTGCACGCGTCAGTGCCGGATATTAACATGCGAGACTCGTCTGTATTTCTTGCATGTGTGATCCCGGCCTAATAAGGAGACATAGAAGACCTTAAACCACACTTCTCCAATCTGTAACTGTGATATTAAGTAGATTCTTGAAAAATGCACTTGAGGTGGCGAACCTAAGATACTATAATCGCCCACCATTGGCAGTCATGGCTGTGTTTGTGTTTCCAGTTCTGAATTTTAAAAGTAAATTAATGGAGACTGACTTCATGGTTTTCATTTGTAACTTTTCACTAACTTTACCTCTACTTATCAGTTTTAGATATACTTGTAGTTTTTATACATTTTTTAATAACCGTCCGTATTGCAGATTTAAAAGAAAAGCACAAACAAAAGCACAGAAGATTCAAATGATAAGATTCTTTTTGTTTTTTCAAAAGCACAATATTTGAAGACATTTTAGTTTAGCTTTCTAAAAAAGTCAAGAGCACTCATTAACTAGTGCTCCAACAACCCAAAACAATGTCTAACAACCATTCTGTCCATTTCACAAATCAGAAAGTGTGACTCAAGAAATTATAATCTCTGCTTAGTTTAGATATTCATACAGGAGGAATACTGGACTTTGAGTCCATCATAGATGTTTATTTTTGACCAATATAAGTAACTAAGGACTGGCAAGAATAAGAAGAATGGGTGGCATGTGCACTTGTAGATCTTTTCTGCACAAGAAAACCAACACAGAAAAGTGAGGTGTTTGTCACAATCTTATCAAGACATAAGCCCAAATCCTTCTCCACCTACCTCTGAAATCAATGCCTCATATTAAATATATCTGCAGAATACACAAATACACAAATACAAATACTTTTGCATCCCCGGTCATAGCATGATGGACATGAAATTACTTGTATTAAAAGCTAACTTTAAGTCTCAGAGAGACAGAAAGGTTTGGGAATATAAACTCATGACGACCTTTGATACACTTAGTGAAGGAATGAATGTGTCGCATGGATTTATGTCTTTTTACATCAATTAAGGAATTTGCTCATCAGACCTTCTGGGGCATCACAACACAATACCAGACCCCAATGAGAGGGCAATAAAACTTTCACACTCCTTATCTATGAACTGTTTCAATATTTATGTTCATCTCTATCTCCCATAATGACAGTTCTGCTTCACGTCACTTGTCTTACCTATTGCATTGTTTCTGTGCTGTGTTGTGTACAAATATGTGATTCTTCAGATTGTGTATTAGTCTTTGCCTGATGAAGAGACCTGAGTAGTCTCGAAAGCTTGCAATTTGTTACCATATTTTCAGTTAGCCATTAAAAGGTATCAACCACTGAGGACTCTCAATTCTAAATATTTTTCTATCTACTGGCTAACACGCTACAAAGATACACATCTTTCCTGTTGCAGAATACACAGTACTTTGAAGGCTTCTTTTAGTTGCCGCTTTAAACAGTATTTATTGAGAAATGAGTTAAGGATCCAAATATTTAGGAATTAATAGGGTTTATACATTTTCAGACCTTCTTTTCAGTAGGGCTGTGGAGTTGGTAAACCAAACCTCAGACTCCCCAATTTCCCTGACTCTGACTCCCCAGCACGGCCTCGCTACTGAGCATGTATATAAAGTGCAGCACTCTATACAGGGCTCATCATTCAGAGAACTGCTAGACCTGCAACAGAGAAAATGAAAATTGCAGCACCGAGTAAAGTAAGTGATAAATTGCTGGAATCAGGATCTCTGCCCCTACATTATACTGTTCTCAGAGGTGATGGCAAAAGCCTGGTGATAGATTACCTTTAAAATGTAATCACACAAGATATAGCAACCTAACAGTCACGATATAAAGGAAGGGAATTGAGTGGCGCTGTTTTATGGAAAGCATTTTTGACTAATATCATAAAAGCCCCTTAAATGGGTTACTTCATTGAATCAAACACTTTTTAAAATAGAAACTGTCCCATGTTCAGCAGTATCTCCAGTCTTTTTCACCCCAGGTGGTCAGCTCACATCGCTGGTCAAGACGTATGGACGTAAAATGATTGGACAACCATGTAATGCATGGTTCAGACATGGTCATCATAGCGGGCCATTCTGGCTCACATATGGGGTCGCATCAGTCATAAAAGTACAAAACCACAGATGCCATGTGTGTGCATATGATTGAGTAGCACAAGTCAAATGTCTACAATACACTACACTCTATGCTGCTGCCAGAACTAGAATATTTGCCGCACAAGTTACATAAAAACAGATAAAGGACATTCATTAATGGCTAATATTATTCTCAGAAACATCAGAATTTTTCATAAAAAGAATTAAATGAAGCTCCGCTTGGATGCAATTTGTGAATTTCATCCTGTGTTATGAACATAAAAGGATTATTATTCATGTGAAACATTTGTATATTCTGGGGATTCTGTTTTACAAAGCAGCCTAAATAAAAGGACAATGTCATTTACTGTTCCTGCATGTTCTCTATGACTAATCTTTCCAGCTTTGGGGGCTGACGGACAGAGGGTTTTGCTTGGATCCTTAAAACCCGGCATCAGACGCTGCCTATGACTCCTTTGCTTTCTCTACTGACATCTTTTTCATCTGTGTCTAGTGCATGGGTTAGTTTGGGACAATATACCTTTATCATGCAAATTTCCAGCTTGCCTCTAGCAGGCCAATGGGTTAATGGACAGAGTCTTGGTCATGTCAGACAGGCACAAATGAACAGAATGGTGCTAAGAGATTCGTCCCCTTCTGTCGCTCGGCAGCCCGTTCCCAGATCAGGCGTGAATCTGATTAATGAATGTGTCCCCATTACTCATTAATGTCTGACTGTTGTTTGATGTGTACGGTCACGTTCCTGACGAACCTCAATATTTTATGGAGAAAGGTATCTCAGAGATCCTATTTCCATGTTTCATTACTCAACAAATATGAAATTGATAGTGTGTTAAATCTCTGGGTAATCTACGCAACATAACCAGTTATATCCCCATAATGCTGTGAAGAAGGCTCAGCAATTCCGTACTAATGCTCCAGAGCAGACTTTTTAGAGTCACTTTTCTTAGGCTAGGTTCACATTGCGTTAGTGCAGTCCGCTCAACACATGCGTTAAACGGACTGCACTAAAGCAAGTGCCTTTTAAAGATCACGTTATGCTCCATCTGTGCTAGCGGTGACGGACCCCCGAACGCTGCAGACCGCGTCCGGGGTCCGTCACGGAATGACGGCACATCGCTAACGCATGCTGATTATGACATGCGTTAGCGATGCGCTACATAATGGCAGTCTATGGGTGCGCTAACGCATCCGTTACATAGAGTTAGTGCCGCTCTGTAATGGATGCCGTCAGCGCATTACCATTAGCGCAATGTGAACCCAGCCTTACTTATTTGCCATCTCACACCTGAGTTTTTACTGTATGCCCACTGAAGACTAAGCAAGCACAGACATCCCAGATTACTAGCGAGCTTTATACCTTTTCGTTATCCTTCTTTTCCACAAATTTACAACCTTGACATTGGAACACATAGAAGGAAAAGTTATTACAGCAATCACATGATGCATAGACATGTTACCGATATTCACATGATGGAAACATTTTTACAACAATTCGATTTATTCAGTATGAGTACTCATGTAGAAATACCCACACTTACACGCCTTGGCTGCTATGAGGTTACTAATGGTTGTCTGAGGAATGTTCTGCCACACTGAATGCACTTTGTGAAATCATCAAGATCCGCTGCTGGCAGCTCTCTTTCCAACTGTCACAGATGTGGTTGATGCCAGAGAAGTCCGGAGACACTTCAGGCCATGGTAGCATATCTAGGTGACGCAGGATACTTACAATAGCACAAGCAAAGTGTGGCCTGGCATTATCATGTTGAAAACGGTCTCCTTGGCAAAATGGTAATCACACAACAAACCAATCAACTTCTGAATGGCACACCAACCATTTCCCAAGTCTGTATTAAGATATCTTAAAGGGAATTTTTCAATAGGATCATCAACCTTCCTAGGCCATCTATATGAGCATATCATTAGAAGCTGATTAAAACGGTACATTTAAATGAGTGGAACAGGCTGCCACAAGAGGTGGTGAGTTCTCCTTCCATGGAAGTCTTCAAACAGAGGCTGGACAGACATCTGTCTGGGATGATTTAGTGAATCCTGCTTTGAGCAGGGGGTTGGACCAGATGAGCCAGGAGGTCTCTTCCAACTCTATCATTCTATGAAATCTGCTATCCAACGTCTCATTCCAAAGAAATCCATGTTTTTCTTGATATGTAAATGAGCTGCTAAGATCTTTAGGTTGGACACAGATCTCCTTTAGATCTTCCTCTGGAGCTGATTTCAAATGGAAGGGGGCATTACCAGAGTGAGATATGAAGATCAGGAGAGCAGACTGTCTGTCATTACTGGTAATGCCCCCTTTCATTTAGGCTAAGTGCACACGTTCAGGAATGTTTGCAGAAAATTCCTGAGCAAAAACTGACTTTTTTAGCGGTAAAAACACATGACGCGTTTTTTGCTCGTTTTTAGTGCGGATTTTGCGTTTTTACCACAAATTTTTCCTAAACATTCTAGCTCAATAATATAGCGGGAAAACCGCTAGTTTTCCACGAAATTAATGAACATGCTGCTTTCTTTTTCCGCGATGCGTTTTTTTCGCGGAAAAAAACGCACCATGTGCACAAAAATAGCAGAATTCATTCTAAATAATAGGATGCTGAATTCATGCGTTTTTTAAGCGTTTTTTGCTGTGAAAAAACACGAAAAAAACGTGAATAATCCTGAACGTGAGCACTTAGCCTAAAAATAAGCTCTGGCGGCAGACTCTCTGCAAGATCTCTGTCTCGCCCATAGATCTGAACACCTATTTTACATGTTAAGAAACACCTGGATTTCTCTGGAATAGACAGATCACATATATCAAGGTAATTAATTTATCAGGTGGGCCTTTATCATACCCTGTCCTGCCCCCAACCCCACACATTTTGGTGGAGTTAGCCAAAACCAGAGTGACAAAAGTCGATAAATTTTTGTACAACTTTTTATGCAAAAATTTTGCGACATTTGAAGGAGTTTTACACCACAATTCAAGCTAAAACACCATGATGAATCGGGGCCAAACACTTTCTTGTTTTTAACTTCGCTGCTATTCTATTTCATTGATTTAGTCCATTTATATAGGATTAGGATCTAGCACTTCACTAGCACTACTGGGCATTATGTTGTAATGCATCATCGGGAGCTACTGACATATGACCAGTGACTGGCGCATATTTTCTTGGCATGATGACAAATCCTTATATTTTTTTTTATAAAACTATCAAATAAAGTTATTTATTATGAATTAGAAGTGAGACCCCTCATTTTGCAGCTGCTTCATAGTTTTACTATGTGGCCACAATCTGACCAGTTGTTGTTTATCACTTGCTCATTTGGGCATGGACCCTCACTGGTATTGCTGGCAAAAGATAGAGGACACATATTTACACACAGAGTTATTAATTACAGGCGTGTGAATGTAAATATACACTACATTTAATACTATAAATTGATACTGAAGGAAACAACTTTGGGTATAAAAGCTACAGTTATCAAATGTTGCATTTTACAGGACACTTGGAAAGTAATAAGCCGGTCACATTATGCGAGCAAAACACCCTGCTATAAAAGATCAGTTTGGGTTAAGCTGCAGATGTTCTTACACTACTCTCTGAGGACAAGAGGAGTCGGCGAGGACAAAGCTTAAACACTCACAAAATAAGCAAAGCTACTTTTTCCCTGGGTGATCACTGCACTCCACACTGAATAAGCATGCAGGGCTCCATGTCCTACAAGCACAGTCCCCTTAACCATGGAGCAACAGCTCCACCCTGAGGACACATTAGTGAAGAGCAGGTTCAGAGGGAAAGGTGGGCTTACTTGCTACAAGAGATTACAGTCAACACAGCCGGGGGGCTTGCGTTGTACCTCTAACCTCTATGCTGAATGTAATAAGGGCGCAGTTAGACGGCCATATAACACGGACAACGATCGAACTGCAGTGATCAGACTGACCGGCAGCTCTCCTGCCCAGAGACACATACTGTGGTGCTGAGGAAGTACCAGATCCTGTCCAGTTCTTTATATGTATCCACACAGAACTAATGTTCCTTGTGAATCCGATAGGTGGAACCATACAGCATGTTACCACTATTATGGCCCCCAAATACATTATCCGGCTAGTCTGACTTGAGGTCATGTCATAGAGAAGAGGACCGGATCAGCACTGGAAAGCGGTGAAAACGGCGATCAATAAGTGTCCTAATGCACCAAAATTAGGCACCTTTAGAAGAGATTAGGGGAGAATTTCAGGCAGTGCTTGTTTAACTCTTTAAGGACGCACACCTTTTTCATATTTGCTCATTAATTTTTTTCCTCTCCTTCTTCCAACAGTCATAACTTTTATTTTTCTGAAGACATAGCCCTAAGAGGGCCTGTTTATTACCAGACGAGTTGTAGCTGTGAATGACACCATAGTTTTTTTTAACATATATATATTTTACTGGTTAAGAACATTGTAAAAAAATGTCACCATTTTCTTGTAACTTTTATTTTTCCATCCAAGTAGCTGGGTGAGGACGAGGTTTTTATTGCTGACTTTTTTTTTTTTAATTTAGTTGTATACCCACAGGTTTTTAGAACTGCTTCAGATCTATGGAGTCAACCAACTTCTGTCACCTGTTATTCCAGCCCAGGATACTTGGACTACATCCCACAATTTTTTTGATTTTGCCTCAAATGTAATTTTTAATGTCACCCACAAGTGTTCTATCGGAATAAGGTCTGGGGATTGGGCTGGCCACTCCATGACCTCAATTTTGTTGGACTGGAACCAAGATTTTGCTCGTTTTCTGGTGTTTTTAGGGTCATTATGTTGTTGAAACACCCATTTCAAGGGCATATCCTCTTCAGCATAAGGCAACATGACCTCTTCAAGTATTTTATTATATGCAAACTGGTCCATGATCCCTGATATGCAGTTAATAGGTCCAGCACCATAGTAAGAAACACATGCCCATATCATGATACTTGCACCACCATGCTTCACAGTCTTCAGAATGTACTGTGACATGAATGCAGAGTGTGGTGGTCGTCCAACGAACTGTCTGCGGTTCTTGGTTACAAAAAGAATAATTTTACTTTCATCAGTCCACAAAATGTTTCTCCATTTCTCTTTAGATCAGTTGATGTGTTCCTTGGCAAATTGTATCCACTTCAGTACATGTCTTTTTTTAACAATGGGACTTTGCGGGGACATCTTGCTAGATCAGCTTCACACAGGTGTCTTCTAACTCTGACAGTACTCACAGGTAACTTGAGACTGTCTGTGATCATCCTGGAGCTGATCAGTGGCTGAGCCTTTGCCACTCTGACTATTCTTCCATCCATTCAAATGGAAGTCTTCCATCTTCTTCCAAGTCTCTCTGGTATGGCTTTCCATTTCAAAGCATTGGAGATCATTTTAGCTGAACAGCCTAGCATTGTCTGCACTTCTTTAGAAGTTTTATCCTCTCCAATCAACTTTTTTTTGAAAGTATGCTGTTCATCTGATCAATGTCTTGAACGACCCACATTTCTCAGGCTTTCAAGGAGAAATGCATGTACAACATGTCCTGGCTTCACCCTTACATAAGGGCCACCGGATTCACACCTGTCTCTTCACAGAATGATTGAGCTCATTAATTGAACTTCACACTGCGATTATTTTGTACACACCCCCTTTCAATTACTCTAAAACCGGTGTCACACTTGCATGTGTGATGCGAGTCTCTCGCATCAACATCGGCACTACCGCCGGCACTAGAGACCAGAGTGTACGGCTGCATAGAAATACATGCAGTCGCACGCTCCAGTCCGAGTGCCGGCGGTAGTGCCGGGTGTTGATGCGAGAGACTCGTGCAAGCTTCTCACATCACAAACGCAAGTGTGACTCTGGCCTAATACACAGACTCAAATACCTGCAGATAATGAATTTGGAGCCTGGTGGTTTTCTTACAACCTACTGCACCAACTGGTAAATTGTTTGACATATGGTCATATAATTTATCGCAAAAACAGTGAGTAATCTGGTTAGTCATAATGGACTGCTATTATTTTGAACACTACTGTACATTTGCCTATTAAATATTGCTGCAAGTTTCCTGCCGACATTATCATATGTTGGCTCTTACCTTATATATTCAGCATCTATTTGGTCACTATTGCAGCATGTATGATTGCCTATTATTACATATTATTAGCACCCTATGCACTTTGTAATTCTGTAGATGTGGCTTTACGATGTACTTATTTGGTTGGTAGGAAGATTTACTTTGCATGTATCCTCATACGCAGGTGTTCCATATAACCTCTTTACAGATTTTTGCGGTCAATATCTTCTCGTGGCTTATTTATACCCGCATTTTAGGTATCTGTGTATTACATTATTAAGGCTAGGAGGGATTCAGCTCCATTGTGGGCTGATGTGGTCTATGTGTTGTGACATTTGGCCTTTAAATGCTTTTGATTGTAGTGTTCGGCATATATCAGTATCAATAAACGTAATATGTTTAGGTGATCCCTTTTGTGTGACAAATCTCTTTTGTGTTTGCCTTTTTTTGTGTGTGTGATGAGCTGATGGGTTTATTGATAACATTTTTGACTATATAACATTTAATCTATTTTTATTGCATTTTTTAAGGAAGAATAGATACCAAAAAAACATTTCTAGCATTTTGGTAAACCTGCAAGAAGAAAAAAAATCAATCGGGTTAATTAATTTTATATTTTGATAGATCAGACTTTTATGAACGTGCCGCTACCACATATGTGTATTTTTTATTACTTTATTTTCAATGGGGAAAATGTGGGGTGATTTGAACTTTTATATTTTTTTAAAAAAATGTTATAATTTAGTTGTTACTTCCCTTAGGGCACTTGAACCTGCGATTGTCCAATCGCATACATTATATACTGCAATACCACAGTATTGCAGTGCATAGTGTATCTCACATGTAAAGCGCCATGGAATAAATGACGCTATAATAATAATAATAACTCGGTCTCTTTTGAAGCTCAGCCTGTAGAGGAGCTTCAGAGGGCAACCATGATGGTGGTGACCTTCAGCAGGCCCCGAATGCTGTAATGTTCAGCGACGCTCGTTCCATTAAATGCTGCTGTCAGAGATGGTTTACTGCTATGGTCGGTGCTCACCTCCAGCTGCTATGTAATATAACCGGTATCAGTGGCGTGTGGACAGAGCTCAGCTCCCGAGCCCTCACCACACGCCATCTCCAGAGCACTCACATACATGTACGGGATACTGTGTAAAGGGGTTAGAGGCAATATGACCTGTCAATGACTATTTGATTCATCATAGTGTCATGAATTCGTTATAAACAGAAGCTATGATGTTGGTGTCAAAGGTTTTCAAAGTGAGACCTCTGATGTGTCGTATAAAGCCCATGCGCTCTGCAGCCTCCGAATACAGTATGGTCTCGGTCTGAGGCCTGTATTTCAGACTTTTGAACATAGGTGAAATACTCCTTTCTAAAAACACCTTAAAAGTGATCCCGTCACCATTTTTGTATCATACCAGCTAAAATATCATCTTGGTCAGCGTCTGCTATGCATTCCCTAAATACTCCCCCGGTACAGCACTGAAAAAACTTTTTTATTTCTCCCATGCTGTATTCTAATTGGGTCTGTCCGGTTCGATGTGTGTGGCTTCGGGCCACACCACCCCTCCCCCCAGCTGCTGCTCGGTGTCCTGGACGTGGTGACGCCTCCTGTGTCATCCTCATCGCCGTGAGAAATTTTGTGCCTGCAGACATATCGTGTCTCAAGCTTGCGCAGTATGCTTTGCCCAACTGCGGGCAAAGCCGAAAAGCAGAAGTGCGCATGCGCAGGCAAACATATTTCCGGCTTATGTACTGTAGCGTCGGCGTCCCTGCCCTCTGCCAGGCAGGGACG
>VIAB01007090.1:26671-43189 GCA_009801035.1 Oophaga pumilio | reverse complement strand
ACGGCCTGTCACAGGCCCAGCACTCTCAGGTGGGGGACACAGAGTGCGCTGTTCACCGTTCTGCCTGCTGCACTTACTTGGCGCCAACCCTGCCTGTAGCACGCCCTTTTCCTTCTTATACCCCTGTGTCAGCGTGATCTCTCCAGGCTCTCCCTGCCCCCTCCTCTCAGCAGTAAGCCCCATCTCCCTCCTCCTTCCCTTTTGCAGAAGGGGTAAGTCTGCCTCTCTCAGGCTTCCCCCCAGAAACAGAAGATACAGCCCTTTCAGTTCTGGACCAGGCATGCAGGTGCCTGTGGTCCGGTCATCCTCCTTACACCCGCACTGAGAGCCCCGCTGCCTGGAGAAAATCAACTTTATTCCTCACGGCAGAGTACGTCTTCCAGTCATACGGGTGGTGTTGGCACAATTTCCCTCACCGATGTGTGTATAGCGAGCATGGCATTGACTGACAGCCGGTTCTAATGCTGAGCTAGCTGTCAGTCAATGGCGGGAGAGTGGTTACAGAAGGCACTCTCTATGCACAGAGCAGTGATTAAAACTGTGCCGATGCCACCCCCATGACCAAAACTCGAACGCTTCCAGGGGCAAATAAAGTTAATTTCCTTCCAGCAGAGAGGCTCTCAGTGCTGGAGCTGAATGGTGTCAGAATATTATTAACATGCAGATTAACCCTATATCTGCAGGTTAATAGCATTATTTTACATGACAGTTTCCCTTTAACATAGCCCATTACACACTATGGTGAATAGATGAGGAAGGAGTGAAGAGTTGAGTGAAAAACATGCAGAAAAAACATGTAGTGGGAGACACAGAAAGTGTGAGTCTTTTACCTTACCTCAGAGCTTGCCTCATATCCAGGCAGCTCATTACTACAATATACTGTCCTTCACGCTGCTGATGCTTTTTATATGCTAAAACAAGAATGAAGAGCAGGACTCCCTCTCTGCGTGCTGTGACCTGTGACGTGTGTGGGAGACATTCTAGCAACTAGTCTCCACCTGCCAGCTCAGAGTCAATTGCAAATTAAGAGACAGAGCCTAAAAAGTGGAAAACTAATGAAAGTGGAGGATGCAAGTCATATAGTTAACAGAAAATGTGCTATTTGTCATGTGCGCACGCAGGACAGTTTCTCTAGAAAGTTTCTTTAAAGTATGATTAAGCAATGTCACATGCTTAAAGGGGATATCCAGGACTTTGGGTAATTTTTTGTATGGGGCTAAAAACTACCTGAATATCTACGATCTAGCTGGCTTGGGGTGGTGACTCTCCTGCTTTCTTTGGCCTCTGATTAATAGAACAACTCTTTCTCTTCTGGTGAGGTCTGTCGATGGGGCATCATTGCCAACGTCATGCTAATTGACAGCCGATTCCACGAAGTTTGGCAGCGGGGAGCCGGCTTCAATCAGCATGACATCTCCAGTGACACCCCCTCAATAGAGCAGAGCAGAATAGAAAAAGCTCTTATGTCGATGTGACATCACCTGAAGCAGAAGAATCACTGGCAGAAGCGGTCCATGACTGAGATCATTGCTGGACAGAATTGGCAGATAGTTGCCAACTACCTATCTACATATACAAAAAAAGAAGCAATGTTCTGGATAGCCATTTTAAAAGAGTATACCCTATAGATTTTATTGATTTTGTTTCTTTAACTCCTTCACGACCTATGCTGTATATTTTCACTACATGTTGTCTCCCCGACTTTGATGTGGGCTCCGGAACTGAGCCCGCATCTGTGTCCACACATGACAACAGATTTAATCTGCTGTCATGTGCCTTTAAGCAGTTAAATCCTGCTGTCAATCTCTGAAAGTGGGATTTAACATGCGCCAGCCGGAAGCGCATCACAAATCCTGCCCATTGGCGCCTCTGTCACGTGATCGGAGGGCTCCAATGGGTTGTCATGACAGCCAGGGATCTGCACTCCTGTGAATTGTGGCTTGACATACATAGGAGATGGTGAGTTTTGCTAGACATAGCGGTGCCGAATCACAGGCGATTGGACGATCACAGCTTAAATTCTCCTAACGGGACTATTCAATACAGTAAAAAGTGAAAAAAAAGTTTTACAAATATGAAAAAAATAAAAAAAACAACAAAAGTTCAACTTAGCCCCCTTTTGCCCCATTGGAAATAATACAATAAAAAATACACATATTTGGTATAACTGCATTTAGAAGTGTCCGATCTATGAAAATATAATGTAAATTAATCAGATTTTCTCTTTATGCTGTTTACCAATCAAAATGCCAGAATTACGTTTTTTTGGCCATAGCAATATTGCAAAAATATGCAAAAACAGTAGATCAAAACGTCACATCTACCCCAAAACGATATCAATAAAAACATCAGCCATCACCCTGTCCCAGATTCAGAAAAATGAAAACACCACAGGCCTTGGAAAATGGTGAAAAATGCAAAAATGTTTTTCATACGAATTTGGGAATTTTTTTCACCACTTAAATAAGAAATAAACTATACATGTTTGGTATCAGTGAACTTATACTGACCTGGGGAATCATGTTGCTAAGTCAGATTTATTATATAGTGAACATGGTGAGTAAAAATCCAAACAACTATTGTGGAATTGCACTTTTTTTGCAATTTCACTGCACTTTGAATTTTTTTCCCGTTTCCCAGTACACTATATGGTAAAATCAATTGTGTCATCAAAAGTACAACTCGTCCTGCAAAACACAAGCCCTGATAGTGCTATATTGCAGGAAAGAGAAAAAAATTATGGCTCTTGGAAAAAGGGGAAGAAAAAACAAAAACCAAAAATAAGGAAAATGGACATGGTGTGAAGAGGTAAAAAAAAAAAGTATTTAACAAAAAAATTTTTTTTTCCAATAACTGTATTCTAATCTTTAAAGCAACATCTGAGATTTGTGCTGATCTTTGATTGAGACCATGACTTTAGATGCACAATGAATGATCTGTAATACATGGTTCGGTGTGCAGAAGCTGCCATTTTTCTTGGCTGCGCAAGTCTTGTTTCCATTGGGTGCTGTGCTGCAATAAAGGATAATCTTTCCTGCATCCCAAAAGATCATTTCACTTGACAAACTGAAAGGGAGAAGATGCAGATTAGATATTAGAAAAAAAAAATTTTTGACAGTGAGGGTAAGTTCACAGGTGGCGTTTTCTCAGTGTTTTTTTTCTGAAGCAAAACCTGATCTCTTAGCAGGAAAGAAGCTGCAGAAAAAAAATTATATTTTTCTTGCAGTTTTTGCTGCGGTTTTGGCATGGTAGATTTATCTCTTGTACATGCTGATAAAGTTTAGTGATGAAAAAAGTAATATGCTAAAAAATCAGGTTTTGGAACAAAAAAAACATTGTCAAACTTGATACCTGCGTTTTTGGGACATTTGTTCAGCTTTTTTTCACCACCCATTTATTTCAATGGGTGAAAAACGCTGAAAGAAGTGACATGCTATATGTCCAAAAAAACATGCAAAGCACAAAATCCCGATGACAAAAAAAAACAATGTGTGTGAGTGAGATTTCTGAAATCTCATAGGCTTTGTTGGTACTGTAAAACGTAGCTGAATATTTGCATTAAAAAAATGCTGCAACAAAATGCCTAGTGTGAACTTAGCCTAAGGGTGATCAATGAGTTCTCCTTCAATGGAAGTCTTCACACAGAGACTGGACAGACATCTGTCTGAGATGGTTTAGTGAATCCTGCATTGAGTAGGGGGTTGGACACGATGACATTTATTTATTTATTAATTTTACTCACTTATATAGCGCCATTAATTCCACAGCGCTTTACATACATTATCATTCTATGATCCTTAACTGGTGTACACAGGGCAGTGTAAATGGATCTTAGTTAACACAAATTGAGTATAGCAGATCCTGATATCTTGGAAAGAACATTCTGGAGGCCTATTGTTTTCTTCAAGAGATATAACAGTTTACTTGATAATCTAGTTACAGGTAAATTTGAATATTTGGCCATATATTGTTAAGGTACTGCCACACTAAACAATATCGCTAACGGGATCGCTAAAAAACGTCACTATTTAGCGATCCCGTTAGCGATGTTGCTGTGTGCGGCAGCTTCCGGCGACGAGGCCCCTGCTGGGATCTCGCTCGTCGCCGGAAACGATCCGGACCCTATTCTCGTCGCTGGCGCTCCCGCTGGGTGAGTATTATAGCTAGTGTGGCACCTTTTCTTAGCGATTTAGCGGTACTTTTGTACCGCTAAATCGCTAAGAAGATCGCTAACGGCGATAGCGTCGTTAGCTATATCGCTAAATGTGGCACACATTTAGCGATATTAAAACGATCCCGCTAGCGATCTCATTAGTATGCGCCGCTAACGAGATCGTTAGCGGGAGCGTTTAGTGTGGCAGTACCTTTACAGAACACAATGCCAAGAGACAATTCCTATTGTGGCAACTCTTCCTATCTCTGTGAGTGCACTTTTTATTTAAGAAAACAATAGGCAGACAGATGATTGGTTTAGATAGCACCTAGAATTGCCAACTTGTTTTTTTATTTTTTTCTGGACAGGTTATTAAAAATCATGGACAGACAATATTTTTTATGGACACTTGGAAAACTAGAATAAATCATTCTGATGATAAGTGATCCATGTCTACAGCCCATAATTCTGACATGAAGACATCAGCTGTAGTCACTGAAAACTGTAAAATGATGATAATTACAGTTAGAATAGTTTGTACAAGTTTCTTTAGGTTTAAAAAAATCATGGACGCCTTATTTTTTTAGGGACGGGGCAAAAAAGAGGCCTATTTTTACTGACTGTCTTGAAATTTCTGGACAGTTGGCAACCCTGATCATACCTATTTTCAAACATGCTGATCAGAGTAGGTAATACCATCATAAACATCATAAAGGTCCTCACTTTCTAGCAAAATTTGTGTCAAAACTTTTAGCTTGTAGGATCACAGCAGGTAGAGCAGGATCTCACAACTAGAGATGAGCAAATTTGTTCAGATTCGGTTTCGAATACGATCGGCAGTGAATATTGTTTTTGCAACACAGCCGAACGTCATTAGAGTCAATGGGAGTAGAAATTACCGAATATGTTCGGAACCGATCATAAGACATACATTCGGCATGAATAGTGTTCGAATATGGCTAGAATATGTCAAAATCAGATTCAGGGATAAAATCCAAACAAATTCGCTCATCTCTACTCACAATCCCCCATGGGCCTCCTCATCGTGAAAGTGCAAGATCTAATGTGTTTTTGTGAGAACTTGTGATTTGAGTTAAATCAGCACTGTCTCAACCATTAACGCCTTAGAGCAAAATTATGTACATGCATATCAGCACTGAAGCCCCAAGTGTGGGCAAGGTTTAGGACTCGGAGCTTAACTTCAATTGGTGCTGCTTACCACACTCTAACAGCAGCATTTACGTAGAGCAGTTGCTGGCGCACACAGTTACAAATGGGTTCCCATGACTGTTGAAGGCCCCATCATCATCTTGGTACTTTTCTGAAGCTCAGCCATTGGCTAAGCATCATATGTGACAGCAATTTTCACTATATCACAACTCATCAAGTGAAGAACAAGCCCTCATATGTCTATGTTGACATTAAAATAAAAAGGAAAGCTTTGGTAGATGGAGAGGGAAAATAAAAATGTTAAAATTAAATCTGGCTGTGGAGGCAGAGGGTTGGTGGGCAGTTACCGAACAGAACCTGTGCTAATGTTGTTACCGTTCGCTAATTGCCTAGTAAGGATTGCAGGAGCGCTGATTTAGTTTAGAGAGCGATTCCTTCCACTGTCATAGTGAAAGGGGCCACAGGAGGTTATAAGATCCTGCTCTGTGTGACGGGGCTTCTAGGGTGACATTTTGAACACTTACCAGCATATTTGATAATAAATGGTATATAGAAAAACCTTCAGTTTGTGGCTGTCTATTGTTATCTTAACCTAAAAGGGCATCCACGGACTGGTGACATATTCTTTAACGACATCTTAGCTATAGCATTTTATCACATGTAGGACAGACATATTAGAACAGCTGCAATAAAAATTATTCAACTTCCAATGCAAATTAGGTAAATCAGCAAATTTGATAAACTTTCTGCTGTTTTCAATAAACTATCACAAAATGCATTTTTTTCTGACTACTGCAGTCTCAGAATTATGATAAACCTTTATGACAAACATCTTTAGTACTTAGTGAGAACCATTGGCTGTTATGACCTGTGTTATGATTTGGTAGCTGAGGAGAGCAGGCAAAAAAGGAAATACACCAGAGAGGTTGGAATCTATGGGATTGCAGTACCCTGACTAACCACCACAACTAAAGGCAGCCGTGGAGCGTACCTACGTTGGTCCTAGACGCCTCGTCACAGCCTGAGAAGCTAACTACACCTAAAGACAGAAAGAGGAAAACTATCTGCCCCGGAGCAGATACCCAAAGAACATAGAAAGCCCCCAAACATGTAATGGCGGTTAGACAAGGGGAAATACAGACACAGACAGAAAATAGTATGAGCAAACGTTGGAGCCCAAACTTCCTAAATAGAAAAGGATAGGAAGGACACTTACTGCAATCCCAAAAAACCCTGAAAAGTACCAACTCTACTAATTACAAAAACACCTGAGATCACACGACCTCTACCACCTAAATTAGTTCTCTGGTGTAACAAAACTAAACAGCAGCCACTGAAAAAATTGGAAAAGGCAAATGAACAAACAACAGTGGCTGAACTAAACTGAGAGGAGCACAAGCCCCCGGAGGGGACCCGGCAGACCCCCACAGAAGTGCAGGACAAAATGCAAAAAGCAAGCACAAAAAACTAAAAGAAGAAAATGTCTTATCTGTTAGCAGAAGATGCAGGCACGAAACAGCAAGCTACAAAGTGAACAGGAATCAAAGATGAGACCAGAACAATTGATCACCGGCAACCCTGATGGGAGGGAACCTCCCTTATATAAGACCAGTCAGTAACGCCTGATCGCCAATCTTCACAATCTTCATTGGATAGTTCAGTACTGTTTGTAACCACCAGAGGGAGCTTCTGCTCAGAATTCACCTCCAGCACATTCACAACAGACCTGCTGTAAATGTGATGCTTAGCCAGATACCAGCTTCTGGAAGCGTTCCTGAGAAATATTACCCCATTCCTCATGGTCAATGGTCTCAAGCTCACTAACATTCTTGGATTTTCCTGTTGCAATCACCTTCTTCAAATCTCACCAAAGATTTTCTATTGAGTCAAGACAGGCCACTACAGCATCTTCAATGACTGCTCCTGAAATCAAGCCTTGTGGATATAGCCTTTAATATATGTATCTTTTGCCTCATTTTATTCATGTTTTTACATATATTGATTTTTATTATATGTACTGTGCCATTTGATCAATAAAGGTGAATTATTTGTTTATTATACATACTTTGTAGTACCGGTCTTCGTTTTTTCCTCTTCCTTGCCACTTGGTTCTTCCTTCCATTTCCTGGGTTTTTGTTTTTGTTATCCGGATGGTTTGCCATCCTACCTTCAGGTGATATTGTCACATTCAATATTATTTTTTAACTATTTTTTCACTATTTTTCTATTGTGATTATTTTATTTTATTTATAGTGATTTTATATCTCCTGATTTTTTGTACTGAAGTTGGATGTACAGAGGCAGCAGTAACACTAATATAGCAGAGCTCAGTGTGTGTTTTCTGTGTTCTGAGAAGCCGTGAAGATTTGACTGCTGAGCTTTGAACACTGTACATAGCAGTGATATATAGATAAAATGCATTCATTTGTTGATGCTAGAAGATATAGTTAAGGGTTAAACCCCACACCGCGATTGTCTACACCAGTCTAAACTGCACTTGCTGTTATACCCAATGGCCGCAATATTTTGTAATCACATTATGCATTACGGTAAGAGGGAATTTGGATACATGCAGACACCAGCAGCGAGTGCACTCACCCTTAAAACAACTAATAAATTGTTAATAATTACTACCACTTTGTTTAATAAGGACTGATAGAAGAACTAGTTCAGTACATTTCATTGCTGTCACTATCAATTACACAAATGACTGCTTTGAGCGGCTGAATACTATTTTGCTTTTTCATTTGCATATTAATATTAAAAAGAACAACTACAAATTCATTTACTTGATATTAAATTTACATTCCGTTATATATTCAAATGTGCCTATGGATAGAGAATAAGCCCATCAGAGAACTTGGTCAGGTAACACTTGTTAGAGGCTCATATGCAGCTCTGTGACTAATTGTGACTTGTCATTGGATACATTAACAATCCTTTCATTGTGTTGTTAAAAACAGACAAACAACTAAACAAACAATCAAACAATCTTCGGCTACAAGATAACACAAGATCATACAAGATAACTTAAGTAAAATGCCCTTATCATTACCGAATTTAAAGGCTCCATACACTTTAGACTAATGATCAGCAAGCAAACAGAGAACGACGGGTTTGGCTGACCGTTTAAGGATGCTTTCACATTGTGTTTAGTTACGGTGGCCCCTTCAAGGCGTACGTCCGAATTCCCCCTCGCAAAATGGGGCCACCAAGCGTGTAACTAAACGCAATATGAAAGCACCCTAATTAGAGATGTAAGGTCCGGGCTTCATACGGAACACATGTCCGGTTCTGGACTCCAAACACGGACTTTTACTGGAAATCCATTTTACAGTTCTGGAGTTCAAAGAGAGTGTGAGAGATTTACCAGATCCAAATCTCGGGTTCCCAATGATTTCTATGCGGTTCAGGTTCAAGTTTGGGTACAGTTCTGGTATAGTTAGGGATGAGCAAACTTCGAGAGACTTTTGTTCTCCCTGAGATGGCAGCTGATCTTTCACATAGATCTCAGGAATGCTTGGCTGAGATAGCTGCAGGCAGAACAATTGGCCGAAGCATTATGTTTTGCTTATATAGTGCCATCATATTCTGTAGCGCTTTACATACATTATAATCGCTGTCCCCACTGAGGCTTACAATCTATCAGGATGTGTTTGGAGTGTGGGAGGAAACTGGAGAACCCAGAGGAAACCCACACAAACACAGGGAGAACATACCAACTCCTTGCAGATGTTGTTCTTGGTGGGATTTGGACCCCAGCGCTGCAAGCCCACAGTGCTAACCAGTGAGTCACTGTGTTGCCCATTGTCTGGTCAACAGCCATCAAATGTGTATGGTGGGTTTTAGATACATGGTATTGTAAGGAGGTGGAAGGTGGAGGTGTCAATGTGTATATATATATATGTGTGCTTTGTATATTGCTATGTAGGTATATATGTGGGGGTTTAGTGACAGGTAGTCAGTGCTTCCTAGGGGTCATTAGAGGAGGGCACTGGAAGTATAGTGTATATAGTCATGGGTTAACTATTAATTGCGAGGGGTCATTAATGGGGGCACCTTAGTGATCCAGTTAGGAAGTTATAAAATACGTCAGTGCAGTATTAGGGTTTGGCCACTAGATAGGGCAGAGAGCACATCCAGCCCATTAGACACAATAGTTAGGGACTTTTTGCTAGGGAAGGATTTGCCTCCAAGCGGTGATCTGTCAGGAAGTTCTCCTCGTAGCGGAGATCAGTCGAGGGTGGACCTTGCCACTGTGAGGACATCCACGTTCCTGGGCCCTAAGCATAGAGTAGGAAGAATAGGGGACCTGCAGCCCCTGAAGAAGCTGGTGTAGGATTCACCGTGATGATGTGGACGCAGAGAGAGTGGGTTTACACAGCAGTAGTCCAGTAGAAGAACCACTGTGGGAACGCTCAGCAGAAGAGCTCGTGCTGAAGCGTAGAAGCGAGTGGGCCATCAAAAGTATCCGGGAAGGATAACCAGAAAAGGGGTGGACGACCTAGTAAACGTGTCTTTCTTATGCTGGATTGAAGTGTCTCCAGGGGAAGCAGTTGAAGTGCAGTTTTCACCGGGCTCCTCGTCCCGTCAATACTTATTGGTCCATTCTGGTGTGGCAGCAAAGAAGAAGCAGCCCTGTGAAGAATGTATTGTTTGTATAGTGTAAGAGATGCTTATGGTGTCTGGGATGTGCTGTGCCCGGAGGAAAATAAAGCAGAACTGTTTGACGTGATTTTGGACTCTGACTCTAATTGCTCTGTACGCTCCCTCACGGGAGGAGAACACCTTCATGCCATAGACATTACAGAGGTAAAACATCACATAGCTTCCAGTACACTGGCCCCGCGGCCGCCCCTTTACAAGTGGCGTAGTCGGCAGGATCTTACTGCCCCATCTGGCAATGACAACGTAACAACGATGAAGTGCATGGGAGCCGCGGCATTGAAAGCTATTGCCCTCTTTCTGGAATTGGAGGAATGCTCTGAAAAATTCCAAGAGATGGAGGTGTCTGGCAGCACAGATGTGACTAAAGTACCGGACTTGACTAAAGAAAAGATGGAGGAAGATGTTACAGATTCCAAGATGGCATCTGACAAGATGGAGAATTCTGGCGCCAAAAAGGACTGTCCTTGTCATCAACCTACACTTCATGGGCGAGACGGCGACTCAGTGGCACCAAAAGAGAACTGTCAACCATGTCAGGACCGACCCTGCGAGGAGGAGAATGCTGAGATGGACATTTGCGGTTTCCCACCTAATGCTGGAAAATGGGTGGAGAGGCCGATGAGAGCCCCTCCCTGGAACGAGAGCGGCCCTGCAGAATGGAGGCCGGAAGAAGAATCCAGATGCCCCTCCTGTAGCTGGGAAGAGTTGCAGAAAGACAAGACACTTACCCGGAAGGAAGACCCGCGGCAGGGGACAGTGTCCGTGATAGCTGGGCCTGCAGAGACGGAGTCAGACGTCATGCTGTAGAGGCGTCCGCCCACAGCACAGGCCGTTCCAGAACCAACAAGCCCGGAAGCTGTGCCCGCCAGACGGCAGGAGCTGGAACACCCGCGCACCCCTGGAGCAAGTTCCGGTAGCTCCGACGAGCAGAAGGATCCATCCCACCGGGAAGAAAGAAAGAGGAAGGAGCCAGCCTGAGCGGAACCGCACAACCAAGGGAGGTGAGTACATCTCACCCTCAGCTGGTGGTGGTCCACTTAGCCCCAACGCTGTCCCATTGCAGGGACAAGAGGCCCAAGCTTCCCATCACCGAGCAACCGCGCGCCTGGCAGGCATCCGCAGAAACCCCCTCGCTCCCGCACTCCTGTCAGGTTTTTGCGGAAAGCGAGACCGCCGGAGAAGATGAGGATCTACGTGCAGAGGCAACTGAGGACACCTTTGCTCGTTTCTTCTCCTCAGTTTGGAGACTTTGCGGCTGCAGAGTCCCCGTCAGCCCATGACTGGAGCCGGGCATTAAGTGGAAAAACCACCTAGAATGCGCGCCACCGAAAGATACTGGCCCTTTTCCCGTCTAGTGCACGTTTGCACCTTTCACAGACTGTTCTGCGTCCCACAGGGTAGGGAACTCTGCAACGCTCCTAAAGAGAGCTGATCACGGTCCACGGGACCTTCAAGAAACAGTTTTTTGTGTTTTTTTTTTTTTTGAGCATTAACCCCTGCTTCCCTCAAAGGGAAGGGGAGTGCAGGACGCTCTCTTCCCATTTTTTTTTATTTTATTGTTTATGGCTCTATTGAAAAAAAAAGTTTTAATGGTTGATATGTGCCTCACTGTATATATGTACATATGTATATTAGAGTGTTCACATTGCCGGGACTGCAATGGTTAAAGGGAAGGGGAATGTAAGGAGGTGGAAGGGTATTAACCCTTTAAGGGTTCATCCCCTTTAATTGTGTCAATGTGTGTGTATATATATATGTGTGCTTTGTATATTGCTATGTAGGTATATATGTTGGGGTTTAGTGACAGGTAGTCAGTGCTTCCTAGGGGTCATTAGAGGAGGGCACTGGAAGTATAGTGTATATAGTCATGGGTTAACTGTTAATTGCAAGGGGTCATTAATGGGGGCTCTTTAGTGATCCAGTTAGGAAGTTATAAAAGACATCAGTGCAGTATTAGGGTTTGGCCACTAGATAGGGCAGAGAGCACATCCAGCCCATTAGACACAATAGATAGGGATTTTTTCCTAGGGAAGGATTTGCCTCCAATCGGTGATCTGTCAGGAAGTTCTCCTCATAGCGGAGATCAATCGAGGGTGGACCGAACTACTGTGAGGACGTCCACGTTCCTGGGCCCCTGAAGAAGCCGGTGTAGGATTCACCGTGATGGTGTGGACTCAGAGAGAGTGGGTTTACACAGTAGTAGTCCAGTGGAAGAACCACTGTGGGAACGCTCAGCAGAAGAGGTCGTGCTGAAGCATAGAAGCGAGTGGGCCATCAGAAGTATCCAGGAAGGATAACCAGAGAAGGGGTGGACGACCTAGCACATAGCTTCCAGTACACCCGCCCCTTTACAGTATCTTGTGAGCCTGTTCACATTGTTGAAATTGCGGAAGCTGAAAAATGCCATACAAATTTGCAATTGTTTCATTCATTTGGTTTAGTTACAATATGCAATTTATAGATTTTTACAAATGAAAATGCAAGATTGTAATAATTTATTGAAGGCCAGAAAAAGCCTCAGTGCCAAGTTTAATTTTTACAATTAGATTGTAGGGTCTTACCAGCAGGGTCTGCTTTTTTTCTCCTTACATTTAAAAAAAGCAAACATGTACTGTATAACACAGAAAAAAGACATTACTAAGAAACTTACATAACTAAGAAATTGTCAACTGGAGAGAATCATATATGAATTATCCCACGCTGCCAACACGTCCCCTCTGCACAATTTGTGGGTACATTCCAGTCTTATTGAAAGGGCGTGAAGGAATAAGATCTACCTAATTCATTGAGAGGCACCCGCCACCTGATAAATCAGGTGCATCTTACAAGCACCGTGTGCTTCCACCAGAGATGTATTCCGTTCAGGGACTCAGGTATATTTCTGGTGAAAGTTACAGTGCTAAAGTGGGGTGAATTAATGAATGAGCCACCCCGAATCCACCTATGCTCATCCCACTTTGGTGAAGCTAGTTAGGACTGCCATGAAAACACCACAAGTGGCCATATTTATGTGTGGTGACATCAAGAGAGTGGTTGGACAGGGGAAAAAGTAAGAAAATCCAGAAGATAGGAGAACATAGAGAGAGAATAAGGCATTCCTTTTTTAGAATATCTCAGTAAACTGGATTAAAATAAATTATATGACATGAAACCAGTGGCATAAAAGCTTAAAGGGGTTGTCCGGTGAAAACAATTTATCACCTGTTCACTGAATAGTGTTGTGAATAGGCTGGAAATGAGTTCTGAGCAGAAGCTCCCTCTGGTGGTTACAAACGGTACTGGACTGTCCAGTGAAGATTGTGAGGATTGGGAATCAGGTGTTACTGACTGGTCTTATATAAGGGAGTCGCCTTCCCATCAGGGTTGCCGGTGATCAATTGTTCTGGTCTCAATACTTGATTCCTGTTTCCTTGGTAGCCTGCTGTGTCATGTCTGAATCTCCTGCTAACAGATAAGACATTTTCTTCTTTTTGTTTTTGTGCTAGATTTTTGCATTTTGTCCTGCACTTCTGTGGGGGCCTTCTGGGTCCCCTTTGGGGACTTTTGCCCTCTCAGTTCAGTTCAGCCACTGATGTTTGTACATTTGCTTTTTCCAGTTTTTTCAGTGGCTGCTGTTTTGATTTTGGTTACACCAGAGAACTAATTTAGGTGGTAGAGGTCGTGTGATCTCAGGTGTTTTTGGAATTAGTAGAGTTGGTGCTTTTCAGGGTTTTTTGGGATTGCAGTAAGTGCCCTTCCTATCCTTTTCTATTTAGTAAGTTTGGGCCCCAACGTTTGCTCATACTATTTTCTGTCTGTGTCAGTATTTCTTCTTGTCTAACCGCCATTACATGTTTGGGGGCTTTCTATGTTCTTTGGGGATCTGCTCCGGGGCAGATAGCTTTCCTCTTTCTATCTTTAGGTGTAGTTAGTTTCTCAGGCTGTGACGAGGCGTCTAGGACCAACGTAGGAACGCTCCACGGCTGCCTCTAGTTGTGGTGGTTAGTCAGGGTACTGCAATCTCATAGTTTCCAACTGCTCTGGTGTATTTCCTTTTTTACCTGTACTCCTCAGTTACCGAAACATAACAGAATAGGTGATAACTTACTGATTGATGATGATCAAACTGCTGGGATCCGCACCAATCGGCAGAATGGGGGGACTTTTATCCTCATTATAATGGAGTGGCAGTGTGCATGCTCATCCACAGCTCCACTTACTCTTCATGGGGCAGCTGAGCACAGTGTTACTTTTCCTGACATACCCAAAGAGAATGAATGGAGCAGCTTTAATCATGTGCATTGCCGCTCAATTCTTATGGGGATAGTTCCATCAATCTGTGGGGTTCCCAGTGATCAGACACCCACCGATCAATAAGTGGATAGGTAATAACTTGTTTAACTCCTTCACAACCTATGACGGTTGAGCCCACATCTTTTCTAGCACATGACAGCTGATTTTATATGCCCCTATTAGCTGCTGGTGGAATCGCGATCCGCCCATGGCTATTTACATGTTAAATGCAGCAGTTAATCTCTGTCAGGCCGGGATCACACATGCAACGAAAATGTCCAATGCTTGCATGTGAAATCCCAGCTCTGGCGCCGGCACTCGGGAGTGGAGTGCGCGGCTGCATGTAGTTATATGCAGCCGTTCGCTCCATACCCAAGTGCCGGCGACAGAGCTGGGATTTCGCATGCGAGCATTGGACCATTTCCTAGCATGTGTGATCCCGGCCTCAATCTCTCATTGGCGCCCTTGTCACATGATCTCGGGGCACCAACGGGTGGGAATGACAACCAGGGGTCTGCAGGCGATTCCTGTGCTTGTCATTGCAGATCTGCTATGAGCGCTTACCCGTGGCCGGCATTCATAGCAGATGATGATTTTTGCTACACATAGCATGGCTGAAGCTCATATGGTTTGCCAGTCTGAATGAAATCGGCAGCCTGGGTAAACTTTTATCTAAATTGTTTGGGGCCCTTAGATCTTATGAGAAATGTATTCTGCTAGGCAGAGCTGCAGTGATAAAGCAAGGTATCTGCAGCAAACAATCATGTGCAAGAAATCTAATAGAGAGAACATGTATGATACAATCACAAAGTATATACAGAGTTAAAAACCCTGTCCCCGGGTCTTCCTGTTTCAATGTAATAAAAAAAGGATCATTAACTGGGAAGCTAATTGCTCTGTACTGTACTGGTCAATTGCTAAAAGAGCAGGAATTGGTGAGGGACCACAGTGACTGAGAAGAAGGCCAGTTTAGGCTTTCATCAAAATGAAGATTTCTAGTGTGTGGTAACCAAAGATCAAAATACAGAGTTATCCAAACTAGAAGAAATCTCAGGATTGCCTAAAAGCTGGAACAGAGGGGCAGGCAATGGTAGAAGATGAGAACTAACAGATACTCTAAGGCAACATGCAATTATTGGATGAGTGCAAAAGACTTGTAACTAAGAGGACATGTACACATGTTGAGTGTTTACAGCAGATTTTACTGCAGTAAAAATCTGAGTGCTGGCAGGAAATACTCTGTAAGATATGCACACTTTTGATGCATTTTTGCATGTTTTTCCTAATTCATTTGAATGGGTGATAAATTCAGCAAAAGTACCGAAAGACGTGAGATGCCGCATTTTTGAAAAAACGGTTTGATGGTTCAAATCTGCAAGGAATAAATAAGCAGCATATGCATAAGATTTTAGAAATATCATTCACTTTGCTGATACTGTAAAATACAGCTTTTCTGCTGCAAAAACGCATGGGAAAACACATGGCAAAAGTGCAGCATGTGAACAAGCCAAGACGGCTTCAACCAAAGTAGCAGGGAAAGAGGAGTGTGCAAGAACCCTCATTCAATTTGAACCCATGTTCTGACTTTCCTATTGAGACACCAATCGACTAGGTGCAATGAGGATGCAGCCAAGTGATAACATTTTTAGAGCAGGTAGACTTACCCCACTATAAACCCTAGTTTTCCTTAGAAGGGGTTTTTACTTCCAGCTCTTCTGATGGCCAACATAGAAGTATGAATGATAGATATTGACTTGGAGAAAAAGGTTGATATTTTAAAAAGTATTGTATTTGAGTTCATAACTACTGGACAGAATATTTGTCGCATTTAAATACAAGTTCAACCATTCTCATATACCATAAAATATAATAGACTTCGCAAACATTAGATGGCTAAGTGGTCATTTTTGCAGTTAGGCATGGCTTTGTATTTTTGCTAAAATCCAAAGATCTTTATAGCAGCTGTCGGTTATGTCTATGTTCTAATCTACTGCTTTAGCAAAACTAGAGTTTTCAAACTTTTGTTTTATTTCAGTAGAATCATAGGATGTATAGCAGAACCTCCATTATACTTCCAGCTGTGACACTTGACTCTGTGCTGTGCCTTGTCAGCTTACATGCTGGCGGCCTGTTAATCACATGATTAAGCTGCAGATGCCTGACATAGCAAATGCTTACCTTTCTAGATATATTGAATGCATTCATCTATACGCCTAAGGCTGGGGTCACACTGGCGACAAAATCGGACGACTGCA
>VIAB01007089.1:12338-31367 GCA_009801035.1 Oophaga pumilio | reverse complement strand
TCATTAAGCTGCAAAATGGCTCTGTCACTAAGGGGTTAAACGTATATGAAAGTGTGATCCACCACAGTTTTTGAGCACCTCTGAAAAGGACACCGATGAACAGAGGCCAGAAGAAATACAGAGTAACTCTGCTGCCCCTTTATTGTGATTGAATACCTCTGTGGTTCCACGTTACTGGTAGTACAAAGGCTCTGGAAAAGCAAAGTGGCTACTTACCCAACCCCCCACACTCCCCAAAAGAAATTCAGCAAATTCTGCACTCCCAAATCCAAATGCCCCCTCCCTTCTGAGCCCCACAGGGGTCCCAAACCATATTTAGCATGCACATATTTGGCATTTCTATAGTACTAGGTAAAAACCTGCATGTTTCCAGAAGCATGAGCTGAGCATGATGTACTGGGCAATAAAATGTATGGGCACTACAATAACAGATTTGCAATTTTCACTCAGCACCATCAACTGCTGCTTGTTTCTGGAAATCACGCATGGAGTCAAATAATCACTACACTTGTAGATAAACTCCCAAATGGGTATAATTTCCAAAATGAGGTCACTTGAGGGGGGATTCTGCTCTTCTAGCACTTAGCAACTATATATGGAGTCGGCAAAATAGTCTAGGCAAATAGCGCTACACCGCCGTACACCCCCCGCTTCCCGGGGGCATCCCTATTGAGGGCAGGTATCTAGGAATGGGAGTGGGGGTGTTGAAGTGAATCAGCCGCAGGGGTGCTGGAGGCTGTACAGGCGCGGGGGGGGGGAAGTGCCATGGCTTATTTACTGCCAGAAAGCACTAGGAGAGTGCTCCTGATAGATCTGTGGCAGGCTTCCCCCCAGTCATGAGTGAACAGGAGCATCAGGAGGTGCAGACTCTGCATTCCCAGTCAGCATCCCAGCAACAGCTGATGTTGCAGCCACAGCAGCGACAGCAAAAGAAGAAACATGCGGGACATCAAGAGTACCCTTCCCATCATCACGAGTGTGGTAACAGTGGAAGTGGGCATTCTGGCAGATCGTCCCAGCGTAACAAGGATTCCAGTGTGGCGTCAAACCCAAGAGAGAACCCATCTACAAGAATGGTTCCTCCTCCTAACCGTCAGAATGATAAGTGATCGTGTAAATTCACCTTATAATTAGGATCCCACTTTTTCCCTTCCCCATGACAGCACCATTAGTGAGAGATGGCTTCCGCCCCCAGGAAACCTGCAGCAAAGATAAAAGAAGGGGGCGGTACCTCTCTCCTCAGTTTGGTTTCCTGTTTCCTGGGACCGGGAGCCTGCGGCATGTTTGTACCTGGGGAGAGATTCCCTCTGGAGATCGGCGTCTGGGTGCAGGAGGCGGCAGTCGGACAGCCGAGGACAGGCTGCGGCATAAGCCAGAGAGCTGAGCCGGCCGATGTTGCAGGGGACGCTCCATCCAGCACCTGGACCCCCCCGGCGACCGCTCCTGGCCGGAGGCTGAGCCGGGGAGGAAAGCGGCGTGTGCACCGCGACGCAGGCGCCGAGGGGATGCGAAGACTTCCGGTGGGCTCCAGGAAGTGACGTCACACGCCGGGGGGAGAGCGTTGCCCTGAACGCTCCTAGAATGGAGTTGATTCAGGAGCGCAACACCGCTCATCCCCATGCATATAAAAGTGGCTGGGCACAGTGGAAATGTGTCTACAGATCCACTAACATGGCAGACCCAGCAGAGGAAACGCAGGAACCGATCCTGCAAGACCCACCAGCAACTGCGGTACCTAACGGTGGTGGGTGAGTGCCTTTTTTAAGGCAAACAAATGACCACCCAGTAATGAGTATCCTTCTTTCTCTCTCTGTCATGTTTATTTAGTCAAGGAAAGCCACTTCAAAACAGAAAAATAAAGCCTATGCTTTATGTTTAAAAACTCTCCCTAAATCATATGAGAAGCGACTGTGTCGCACATGTATTGAAAAAACCATAACACAAGAGTCGCCGTCATTGTTCTAAAATATCAAAACCATGATTAGAGCGCAAGTAAAAAAACTCCGTAAAAGAGGAGATTAAACAACAAATGACATATGCTGAAAAATCCCCCTCCCACTCCACCTGTGGAGGAGAGAGGTACCGTGCGGATAATTCTAATAGCACCATTTTGGCCAAAAAGAGCGTGGTTCACGTGGCTCAGACGGTTATCCATCTCGGACCCATGGATCTTGCCGGAGCGTCCAGATCTTCTACATCAGGGCCCGGTGTGCACCCTCAAGTACACAGACTACATCTAACCGCTTGGAACTTGAGAGGAGGCTCCTGCTAGGGAAAGGCTTCTCAGATCCCTCCTAGCAAGCAGAAAAAAAGTCACAAGGGAAAAATATCAGAAGCTCTGGGAGAAATTCCTGGAGTTCTCAGGGCATTCCCTAACGGATACAATTCAAGAGGTCCCGATATCCGAAGTATTAGAGTTCCTCCAGAAAGGGCTGGAGAAGGGTCTATCCACCAGCACCGTAAAAGTACATGTGGCAGCATTAGGTGTGTTATTCGACCAAAAGCTTGCCAATCACCCTTGGGTGTATAGATTTATTCGAGCCTCATTTACATCTAGACCGTTTAAATCCAGTTTAAAGGTGGCTCCCTGGGATCTAAATTTAGTACTCAAAGCTCTGACACTACCTCCGTTTGAGCCTATCACAACTATCTCCATAAAGTCTCTGACTCTAAAAACAGTCCTCCTGGTAGCGTTAACGTCTGCTCGACGTATTAGTGAATTGCAGGCTATTTCTGCTAACGCACCATATACTACTATCCTGGATGACAGGGTACTGATTAGAACTGACCCTGCTTTCCTACCAAAAGTGAATTCAAAATTCCATAGAGACCAGGAGATAACCTTACCATCCTTCTGTGCCAACCCTAAATCCCAGGGAGAGAAAATTTTTCATTGCCTAGACGTCAGAAGATGTCTACTTTAATATTTAGAAGTGACAGAGCCCTGGCGACAATCGTCAGCCCTTTTTATTTCCTTTCAGGGGACAAACAGGTGAAGGCAGGCCTCAAAATCAACTATTGCACGGTGGCTGCATATGTCTATTTCTCTTTCTTACTCCTTTGTAGGGAAAACTCCCCCACCGGGGGTAACAGCCCACTCTACAAGAGCCATTGCCACGTCATGGGCAGAAAGGGCAAATGCATCCATAGAACAGATCTGTAATGCAGCAGTATGGTCTTCACCTTCCACTTTCTTCCGTCACTATAGGCTAGACCTAGGGCGTTCAAATCTTGCCTTCGGTAGAAAATTGCTATCTGCTGTCGTCCCACCCTAAGAGTCTTTCTATTTCATCCTCTCACTAACGGTGCTGGCATGGGGAAGGGAAAAAATTATAATTACTTACGGGTAATTTGATTTTCCAGATCCATGACAGCACCGCATTATTCCCGCCCTATCTTGGTGATGGTGGTATGATTCACAAAGGAATGATGTTAATAACATAGAGGATATTGATGCATTACAAAATATGACATTTAACAAAGATATGAGCATATTAAACTAATAAGGCGGTCACCTTCCATACTCTATAACAAAACTAAGGAGAGAGGTACCGCCCCCTTCTTTTATCTTTGCTGCAGGTTTCCTGTTTCCTGGGGGCGGAAGCCATCTCTCACTAAAGGTACTGCCACACTAAACTCTCCCGCTAACGTACTCGTTAGCGGCGCATACTAATGAGATCGCTAGCGGGATCGTTTTAATATCGCTAAATGTGTGCCACATTTAGCGATATAGCTAACGACGCTATCGCCGTTAGCGATCTTCTTAGCGATTTAGCGGTACAAAAGTACCGCTAAATCGCTAAGAAAAGGTGCCACACTAGCTATAATACTCACCCAGCGGGATCGCCAGCGACGAGAATAGGGTCCGGATCGTTTCCGGCGACGAGCGAGATCCCAGCAGGGGCCTCGTCGCCGGAAGCTGCCACACACAGCAACATCGCTAACGGGATCGCTAAATAGTGACGTTTTTTAGCGATCCCGTTAGCGATATTGTTTAGTGTGGCAGTACCTTAACTGTGCTGTCATGGATCTGGAAAATCAAACTACCCGTAAGTAATTATCATTTTTCTCTTCTTCAGGGAAGGAAAAGTGCAGGAAAGACCAAACAGGACCTGTGCACTTTGCACGGAGGAGTTACCCACTACATGGGAAAAAAAACTCTGCAGCTCTCTTGTATAGAGCATACAATCTGTGAAGAAACACCGAAGTTTGCCTCAGAGTTTAGGTCCATAATAAAGTTACAGGTAGAAGATACCTTTAGGTCTCTTCAGGATAAGGGGAAAAAACAAAGGAAGTCCAGGGGTAGGTCCCATGAATCCAGGTCTAGCAGTTTTGAGGATGAAGAGGTGTACTCAGTTGCGTCCGATTCATCATCATCTTCATCCAGGGGCAGTGGCGGGTGTAGCTGTTTTCCTTTAGAGGAAAAAGCCTTGTTAAAGCAGTCAGGGCCCCCATGGCGCTGGTAGACCCTCGTCCAAAAAGATCAGTTCAAGACATAATGTTCGGTGTCTTTCCCTCATAATGAGAAAATCCAATCCCTAATTAAGAAAGAGTGGAAAGAATCAGAGAGAAAGGGCCTTTTGAGAGGAGGTATCCGTTTGATGACTCGGCATGTTCATTCTGGGAGAAGGTGCCAAAATTTAGATGTGGTAGTTGCTAAGGCTTCCAAAAAGTTTTCCCTTCCCTTTGAAGACATGAGGGTATTGAAGGATCTCATGGACAAAAAAGCAGATAACTTCCTGAAGAGTTCATGGGAGGCCGCCGGGGAGGGGAATAAAACCTGCAGTAGCTGCCACTTGTATGACCAGATCACTTATGGTCTGGCTGGACCAGCTGGAATAACAGCTGAGAGAGAAAACCTCTAGGGTCGCTATACTAGACTCCATCCCAGTAATGAAAGTGGCCGCTGCTTTCTTGGCTGACACATCAGCAGACTTGGTGAGGCTGGCAGCCAGATCGGCAGTTTTTTCTAATGCAGCCCGGCGAGCCCTCTGGCTCAAATGTTGGCCAGGAGATCTCCAAATAAAGTCAAGACTATGCGCCATTCCCTATAAGGGCGAATTCTTATTCGGACCTACACTTGATGATATTCTTGATAAATCGGGGGATGAAAAACACTTCCCTGACCTCTCCAATACCTCTTATAAGAAATCTTTTCGGAGTAGGAAATTTAACTGGAGGAAGCCCCCCTGGAATCAGGATAAGTGGGAGGATAGAAGAGGGAAAACCAAAGGGTTCTTGTTCAACAGTCCCACCCCCTCCCCCAATGACAAGAAGCCATCCCAATGAGGGTTTTCCACAGGTGGGGGGAAGGTTATCTCTTTTTCTCCCGGCCTGGAGGGAAAAAATATACAACAGCTCTTGAATCTTAGTCCTAATAAAATCAGCTCTAAAATTTCAATTCCACTCATCTCTCCAACCAAATTTCATAATGACACCCCAGAGATCTTTAATCAAAGAGCAACTAGCCTTAGAGCAGGAGGTTATTGGCCTGATAGGGAAAGCAGTCCTTCAAGAGGTCCCTTACCATGAAAAAGCCGAAGGATTCTACTCCCCTCTGTTCCTGAGGAAAAAATCACATGGAACTTTCAGGACAATCATAAATCTAAAAAAAACTGAACAAGTTATTGAAGATTGAAACAATAAAAACAGTGGTAAAAATGCTCTTTCCAGACTCTTTCATGTTCTGGACCTAAAGGACGCCTACTAGCACGTCCCCATCCACAGAAATTATCAGAAATTCCTCAGGGTAGCTGTCCCGATAAAAGGGGTTGTGAAGCACTGTCATTTCACGGTCCTCCCATTCAGGCTAGCCATAGCTCCAGGGGTGTTCACCAAGCTAGTGTCAGAGATAATGGCACACTATCCTAATTGTTCCATGCCTGGACGATTTTCTAATAATAGGCAACTCCCTCCACCATTGCAAGAACCAACTAGAGAAAGTCATGGATTCCTTGACAAACTTAGGCTGGCTTTTAAATAACTCCAAAACCGTGCCGAACCAAGTGCAGGAATATCTGGGTATCATAATAGGTTCAAAGAAACAGGAGTGTCGCCTCCCAATAGAGAAAGTTCAAAAGATCATAGCTCTGATATCTCGGATAAGGGACCTCCCATCTATGACTTTGTGGAAAGCATTGTCCCTCCTAGGTTCCATGACTGCCTGTATCCCGGCCAATCATTGGGCTCGGACACACCAGGGATCTATAGTGGGAAATCTTATCAGCCTCCTGGACAGAGGACCAAAGATCAGTATCCTCAAACATGAAGGAACTATTGGCAGTAAAGTTCTCCCTTTTAAAATTCTTGAACACTCTTCAGGGGCACCACGTAAGAGTACTGTCAGACAACTGGGTAGTGGTAGCATACTTAAATCACCAGGGAGGAACCCTGTCCCGCCCGCTCATGGTAGTGACAAAGTCCATTTTTCAGTTAGCCAAGGCATCTTGGGAACGTTATCTGCACTCTACATAAGAGGGACAGAAAATCTCAGAGCAGACTTCCTGAGTCGGACCCAGCTGAGACCGGGTGAATGGGAGCTGAATCAGTCAGTGTTCTATCAGATTGCAGAAAGGTGGGGCTGTCCTTTCATAGATCTATTCGCCAACAGTCAGAACAGGAAAATAGAAACATTCTGCTCAATAGACCCAAAAGGGAACCCCATATCGTTAGATGCCTTCATTATTCCATGGGACCACCATCTAGCCTATGTTTTTCCTCCGATTGCCCTGATTCAGGCGGTTCTGAGGAAGATCCAGCAAGACAGAGCAAAAGTGTTCTTAATAGCCCCCTTCTGGCCAAAGACGTGGTTATCTTGGCTGAGGATGATGTCCATCTCTGACCCCCAGGTACTTCCGGAGCTTCCGAACCTTCTTTCCCAGAGACTGGTTCTTCATTCTCAGTTAACAAACTTGCACATGACAGCCTGGAAATTGAGAGGGCTCTACTGAGGGATAAAGGGTTTTCCCCGAATTTAATCTCCATGTTGCTACAAAGTAGGAATCCCGTAACCACTTTAGTGCAGCGGGGTGGGTGCAGTGTGACAGGCAGGGACCACAGGGAAAGTTCACAGCAAAACGTGTTTAATGTCAAAAACTCACACAAGTGTACAGCACTCTGTCTCCTCCAGATCGCAGCCGGGAAATGAGACAGTTAAAAAATGCGTCTTGTTGCTGAGGGCGACTGCACCACCGTGTCACACTTCAGGGTGCCAGGAGTTCACTCTGCTGGGCTTTGTGTTACTCTCCTACAGACTGAGCTTTTGCAGAGCCAACTGCTCTGCTCGCTGCAAAACTCCACTCTCACTGAAATGTCCAAACCCTGCTTCAGGGGATTTTACAAACAAAATAGAAAAAGGGCAGAGCCCAAGCCAGCTCACCAACCACCATTGAAGCTCGGAACCAGAGTCCAGACTGAGACATGCAGCAACGAAATAGGAAAGACGTTCCAGCTTCTAAAAAATTCCCAGTGTAGGGTCGAAACACGTTGCTGTTTAACGCTACTTGTGTGTGCACATCCACTGTCACATTGAGGAGTACACCTGCCTGTTCAGTTTTATTCGTTGGGTCCAATAACGGAATTTTTTAGAAGCTGGAATGTCTTTCCTATTTCATTTTTACAAACAGCCTGTGGCCAAAAACTGTGGCCGTAGGCCACATGGAAAATCTGGCCCGGGGGAGGAAACTGACCAACTCCACTACCTTCCTGTAGTCCATTTCAAAAATAAAAGCCCATGACAGGTTTTCCTAAATCTGCCTTGAACAAAATAGCTTGCCCAAAGCCAACACTCACTTTTATTCTGCATTGCAGCCACAGCCATACCTGTGACTACAATGCACTCCCACGGCTTTAATATCCTTTTGAGCGCATTCTACGTGACCCATAGCGACTCTCGCAAATATCACCGGTCGCTGCCTCACACCACCAAACTTTATGGGGAAACATGGAGAAAGTTCCTTTCAGCTTCAGGTTCCAGGTTAGAAGGAGGGGTTCCACTAACAGCAATCTTATAATTTCTACAGAAGGGATTCGAACAGGGCCTGGCTACAAGCACTTTGAAGGTTCAAGTTTTCAATTGCGACCTGGCTAGGAATCTGTGGCTATCAGGATTCATTAAGGCATCGACTAGGTCTAGACCCATGCTCACTCGGAATCCTCCTCCTTGGCATTTAAACTTAGTCCTTACAGCCCTAACCAAACCTCCTTTCGAACCCCGGGCAGATGCTTCGCTGAGAATCCTGTCCCTTAAGACATCACTTCTAGTAGCCCTCACGTCAGCTTGTAGAGTCGGCGACATCCAGGCATTATCTGCTTGGCCTCCCTTCACACAAATGTTGGAGGATATAGTTTTTCTTAAAACCGACCCAGCCTACCTACCAAAAGTGGTATTGCGATTCCATACATCTCGGGAGATCTCCGATGTCAGAAGGTGCCTAATCCAATACCTAGCGGCCAAACGAGTGTAGGAGGGATAGGTCTCTATTTGTGTGCTTTCAGGGACCTCAAAAAGGACAAAAAGCTTCTAAGGACTCATTGGCAAGATAGATAAGAGATGCCATCACCCTGTCATACTCCTCACGTGGAGAGGCCGCCCCAGAGAAACTGAAAACTCTTTCTACGAGGGCATTGGCAGCCTCCTGGGCGCAAAGAGACTGTGTCTCAATAGTTCAGATATGTAGAGCTGCTATGTGGTCTTCCTCCTCTACTTTCTTCAATCACTATCAGCTGGACCTAGCCTCTTCTTCAGATCTTACTTTTGGTAGAAGGGTTCTGTAAGCGGTGGTCTTTCCCTAACGATATATTACTCTGCAAATCTCTCCGTGGTGCTGTCATAGGGGAAGGAGAAAAATGTAATTACTTACTGGTAATGCGATTTCTCAGTGTCCATGAAAGCACCCGTACATTCCCTCACTTCACGTGTGGGTGTGCACACTTATTTTTCATTATTTATATGTAGTCACATGGTGTACCTGTTAAACTTCATAGTAATGTTGAATATTGTCCTCTCGTGCTCTGTAAACAACTGATGCGGGAGAGAGGTACCGCCCTTTTTTATCTGTAGGTTTCCTGTCCTTGAAGGGCCGAGACCCTCTCTCCGTGGTGCCGTGATGGGCTCTGAGAAATCCTGTTACCGGTAAGTAACTAAATTTTTTAAGTACAATATGTCACGAAAAAAAAGTCTCGGAATCAGTGGGTTCCGTTGAAGCATTCCAGAGTTATCACCTCATAAAGTGACAGTGGTCAGAATTTTATAAAAGGTGGCCTGGTCAGGAAGGTGAAAACAGGCTGGGGTGAAAATTAACAAGATTTTGACATCTTATAATAAAAATAATTCCTTTTTGGGGTCTGAACTTTTATTCAGTTTTGAAAGCTCATAGTCTCCAGGCACAACCAACAAATAGATTATCAATATCAGTTTAGTGGAAAACCTTATAAATGTAGTGTAAAAGAGGAAAAAAATGCATTATGATATTGCAATACCTGCCTCTAGTGTATTATCTCTGTTGGAATGCCTTTCTCAGTTTAGTGTAGTGTCAGTTGAAGGCAAGGTCTGTCTCAGACCTGCCTTAGGCTAGGAGCTAGTTACTTTTATTTTTAGATGGATATCTCAGGGTAATAGGGTGTAATTCTGCACTCTTTCACCAACGCAGCAACGAAGAATACAGGCTGTAATTGTTGAGTTGTGTGGCCGGACCAAACGTACCTTCACACAGTTGGTGCAAGTACTGTAAGCCAGCTAGCTGTTGCTGCCCATACAGTCATGTGCATACAGCAGAAGATGAGGGGATCCAAAGCTTAAAGGGAATGTCACCCTATTTTTCGAGTATGAGCTGCGGCCACCGCCATCAGGGGCTTATCTACATCATTCTGTAATACTGTAGATAAGCCCCCGATGTCACCTGAAAGAAAAGAAAAACGAGTTATCCAACTCCACAAAAAAAAAGCAAGCCTTCACTCAAGTCTATCATCTGTTAACGGAAATATAGGGGGCTTCCATGTTATTGGTAGTACAAAGGCTCTGGCAAAGTGAAATGGCTCCTCGCCAGCCAAAAGAAATTCAGCAGATTCTCCACGCCCATATCCAAATGCCCCCCTCCCTTCTGAGCCCCACAGTGTACCTAAACCACATATAGTGCCTAACTTACGGGTGCATGCCTCCAGAAGCAGGGCATATCTTACTGGTGACTGCAGCGTACTGGTCACTACAACGGCAGTTTGCAATTTTCACTCAGCAACATTCATTGCTGCTTCTTTCTGGAAAATACCCATGGATTCAAAATCGTCACTACAAATGAAGATAAATTCCCCAAGGGATACAGTTTCCCAAATGGTGTCACTTAATGGGATTCTGCTCTTCTAGTAATTAGGGGCTCTGTATATGGAGTCCGCAAACTGCTCTAGGAAAATATGTGCTCCAGGAAGCAAATTTCGCTCCGTTCCTCCCAAGTCTCTCCATATGGCTAATTAGTACTGTACAGCCACATAAGGGTGAATTGCCATTTGTGAAGAAACCAGATTATATTTTAATTACCCAGACAACTATGTTTTTGCAAACCAAGAAGAATTGACTTTTTATCTGTATATTGGCTTGTGGATTTAAGTCTTTATTTCTGGTGGGTCAAAAAGACAGACTTGCATGCTGATATACCATTTAACATACTGTGGAAGTCTGTAATAGTGATTTGTACATATTGTGTATTTATCTTTGTTTATTGTTGTGTGCTGATATGCTAATTGTGCATTGTATTCTGGCACCAGTTTGTTGACCTAGAAAGTTGAGAGGGTAAAGAATGTGAGGGTGGACTGAAGGACACTGGGTTATTATAAAAATAGTTAACATGCCTCGGGTATAAAAAGACTCAGAGAGCAGGTCTCATCACACAAAGCTACCTGCCGGACATTCTGCAAAACACCCAACGTACGAGAGACAGGACTGCAGCCAATTCATCATGGCACCATCACAAGGGACATGGATCTATGATTCTATAGGAAACAATCTAGTGGTTTTCGGCTCCGGTTGGAAGGATACAGATCTGATCCACTGAGCATCGCTGAACCATGGAAACGTTTGGAGAAAGCCATGTTTGGGACCCGCTGGTCACCTGGTTCCATGGAGATGGTCGGGTAAACCAGGTGGTGACTCTCGTGAGAACTGGCTTTGGACCTTGTATGGACTCTATGGACTGTTCTCGGTCATCTCCCTACGCTTGTCGTTACCTCTTCTCTGTGTGTGTATCACAGCGACCCTGGGAGCTCTGACGTAACATCTACCATTATCCCGGCGGGTCAGCGGAAGGGTGAGACCCTGTGATGTGCACCATCTTGGGGGCAATTGCTGGGACTGTTCTGTTTGCTATTGTGCGTTGTGGTTCAATAAAGTATTGCCACACTGTTTTACCCTAACCCTGCGTTGTCTGAGTAGCGCTATGCCCATGTTTAACGAGAGCGAGCGTTAGGCGGGACGATTCCTGGTCCATGCGGTTTTGGCTAGCATTCAAAAAGTCAAATTGCGGTCATTCCCTGACCAAATAAAAAAATTTGGATCTGAAGTAAATTTTGGGGGAAAAAAGTTAAATGTTCATTTTTTTTTTCCACATTCCAAAAATTCCTGTGAAGCACCTGTGGGGTTAATAATCTTCTTAAATGTGGTTTTGAGCACCTTGAGGGGTACGTTTTTTAGAATGGTATCTTTTTGGGGTATCTTCTTTTTATATAGGCCCCTTAAAGTGACTTCAAATGTGATGTGGTACCTAAAAAAAAAAAAAAAATGGTGTTGTAAAAATGAGAACTCGCTGGTCAACTTTTTGGGTATGTGCCCACGTTATTATTATTATACATTTATATAGCGCCATTTATTCCATGGCGCTTTACATATGAAAAGGGAAAAATATAGACAGATACAATAAACATGTGCTAGACAAGGGACGCATAAGTACAGAAGGAGAGAGGACCCTGCCCGCGAGGGCTCACAGTCTACAGTTGTGAATTTGCTTTTGTAAAATTCTGCGCGGATTCGGCCTTTCTTGGCAGAAAACAGTTGAAAGTCCGCACGGTTTTTGTGCGAATTTCATGCAGTTTTGATGCGGATTGACATGCGGATTTAGTTAAATCTGAAGGATCTACCAATCATAAATTATATGGTCTATCAGACCTTACCCCTGAATTCACGGGAGAAGGTCCGTTTACCCAACTTAAACCTAAAAGTTGGAGGATGCCCCCCCCTTTGGGTGTTAAATCTACTATTGATGTGTTTTTAGAGGTAGTCACCAAAGATTTAGAACTTTTGGATACAAGGGCAAAAACACGTTATAATCTGACAAAAATGGAAATGGAAGCTCTGAGGAGCATTGAAAATGACTCTAATATAGTTGTAAAGCCCTCAGACAAGGGTGGTAATATCGTTCCTATGATTATCAAGAAATGTGCCAAAACATATTAAATGACCGGGCTTCCTATGATAAATTATCCAATAATCCCATGAATGGGTTTCTTGAGATTTTGAAAGTAATCTTAGATGATGGTATTAAGGGTCATTTGATTGATAAGCATGAATATGATTACCTTTACCCCTCATTTCCGATAATGGCAACTTTCTATTGCCTTCCAAAAGTTCACAAGGGACTATCTCCTTTGAAAGGGAGACCGATAGTATCGGGTATTGACAGTCTGACTCATCACATTGGAATCTATTTAGATGAGATTTTGAAACCCTTTGTTGTTGCTTTGAAATCATATACCAGGGACACAACGGACCTTTTGAGAAAATTAGATGGTTTGAACATTGAAACAGATTCCATACTTTGTAGTATTGATGTTGAAGCATTGTACTCTTCCATCAATCATAAAAATGGTCTTGAGGTAGTTGAATTTTATTTAAAAAAAAAAGGGGTCAACAATGTAGAGATCATAACATCTTTGTACTCCAACTTTTGGATTTTTGTCTGACCAAAAATTTTTTTCTCTTCAATAATAACCTTAACCACCAGCTCAGGGGCACAGCAATGGGTAGTCCATGTGCGCCATCTTATGCGAATTTGCTCCTGGGCTGGTGGGAGGAGACGGTTGTATTCAGTGACCAATACTTTGAAGAATGTGAGAAAATTAGTTTTTGGTCAAGATATATTGATGACGTGTTCATGGTGTGGAATGGGACCATTCCAGACCTGGAGACCTTTGTGGCAAAATTGAATGTGAATCCATTGGGACTTTCATTTACTTTCGAATGTAATCAGTATGAATTGCCTTTCCTAGATATAAACATCAAAAAAACGAGTAATGGGAACCTGGACACCAGGATTTATAGAAAGCCCACGTCTACAAACGCCCTTCTGAGATGGGAGAGTCATCACCCAACACCCCTTAAAAAGGGAATCCCTAAAGGACAGTACATGAGAGTCCGACGAAATTGTTCATCAGAATGTGATTATAAAGATCAGGCAGCGGATTTGAGACAACGATTTTTGAATAGAGGATACCCAGATGGGATCCTACGTAAAGCATTCAATGATACTAAGATCCTAGATAGAACACAGTTATTGAATGTTAAACAACCTCAAAATGAACCTCCTTTGTGTCGTTTCATTACCACCTTTAATTCCGGTGCACAACAAGTGCGCTCAATCCTTCAGAAACATTGGTCAATACTGCAGATGGATGAGGACATTGGAGATCTGGTAGGAGAATACCCTAAGATTACCTTTTTGAAGGGAAAATCTATAGGGGATAGAATTGTACACAGCCACTTCAATTCTCCAAGAAAAGAAACATGGCTTACGAACAATCTGAAAGGATGTTTTAAATTCAGGGGATGTATAGCTTGTGCAGTTTTGTCCACAGGAGACGTCTTCAGGAGTAATGTTATGGACCGGAATTATGAAATCCGACATTTCATCAATTGCCGAACAAAAGGTGTCATCTATAAAGCAACGTGCCCATGTAATTTGGAGTATGTGGGTAAAACTATCCGAGAATTTAGAAGAAGAATAGGTGAACATTTACGGGATATTGCCCTTAGGAGAGACACACCTCTAGCGAGACATATGGTTAGCCAACATGAGGGGGAAACAACTGGTCTCAAATTCATTGGAATTGATAGAATAGGAGCAACAAAGAGAGGAGGCAACTGGGATAGGAGGATTTTACAATGTGAAACGAAATGGATTTTTCGGCTTAAAACGCAACAACCTTTGGGTCTCAATGAGATCTTAACATACAACTGTTTCGTTTAGCCCTTCCTTTTTTTCTCCATGCCCCCTATCCCATAACTATTTTTCTTTGGCCTCCTCTCTTTACCCCCTTCTCCTTAAAACATCTATCACTTTCCTATCTTTGTAACCTCTTTTTCCCACATATATCCCAGGGCTATATAGGGTTTAATAGGGCCTTATAGGGCCAGCCGTCGAGGAGTGGGGGCGCCAAATTCGTTTCTTCTTTAGGGTGCCAACCTCCACGGTTAGGTAGGTTGTTTTAGGTCTCAAACAGGGCTCAATAGTATTTTTGCTTGGGTTATTTGTGTTTCCCCCTCTGTACCGGATCTCCTTTGTCCTCCCATTTTGTTTGAATTTATATCATTAGTCATATTGGTCCCCCTTTTTCTTTACACCTCCAATGTTCTCTTATTGGGATTTTTTCAGTACATTTTTTCAGAAGTACTTTATCACTGGTACCTATCCTGGAACTGCACTAATAGGATTTGTAAGACGGTATCTATATAAAAAATACTTGTTTCACATTGACCATCCTTATGCCCTAGTAACAAAAAGAATCTTCCTTGAGGCTGGAAATATTTTTTTCATCAGAAATGTTATTCATTTATTAGGGTATATCTATAGGATTCTTTTGGAAGTTGGAACAGAAAAGTTCATCTGTCTATCAGATTATTTTATAACTTTATACTGAGGTTGTATAATAAAAAAAAAACTTTTCAAGAAGACAATATAAGGGAATTTGCAAAGATATTTGTCTATTTTGGTTACTCTGAGAATGGTTTACATGTGACCAATGATAATGTGCTTGGTGACCATATGAAAAGATCTTTATTGATTATCTTACTATGGGGTATTTTTATTAGTCAGATATGGAATTTACTCCTCAAAATCATTTTTGACCTCTTATGAGCAATTAAATATATATACATATAAAAAATTCCCTCTTTTTGACCTCAGGTATAAAGCATGAAATCCGGGAGATACTCCATTGATATGTTACATATAACCTTAATAATTAAGGGATTTGCAGTTGGACGTTAAGTATAATATACATTTACTAATCCCAGTAAATGAAGAAATAACATTCGGTATTTAGATACAGTATTTGCTCCAATGTTTACATCGCTGCGGTATCCAGGATGTGACATCAGACTGTGGATCATGTGGCGCTCTGGTCCTCCCCATTCTATGTGTCTGGGGAGGATATGACTATTGCGTTCCACTCCAGCGTTCCAACAGGACGGCGCACCGGATGTGACGTCACAGAACAGTTACCTCGGCGTCCTGTTTAAGGACCCACGTGGGCCAGATGCGCGCACACGTTCGGTAACATGCACAGAGGTGACGGGTGACATTTCTTTACAGCTGATACGATATGGCACTTTTCTCCCCTGATGATTTTGCCAAAGAAACGCGTCGGGAGTTCTCAGCTTAAGTAACCACTATGATCCACGATGCTTCTGGGGTAATGTATGGCAGGATTGTATAAGCCTCCCCCGTCTGATGGAAGTCACAGTGGACTTTGAATAAGTGGTGAGATCGTTCTTTTTTTATATATATGCGGTCATAATAAGCATTATATTTATATAAACTCTCATAATTTGGGATCAATTATCAAGTGGATGTCTGAGGTTTAAATTTCTGATCCTTGGTTACTGTATGTTATAGATATACATACAGAGTATATTCTATACGGATGCATTTAGTGATTAATTACATTACTCAATACCCTTGAGATTTGCAATGTACGTATTAAGTGTATGGGATATGGTGTTTTGAGTAAGTTGCCATATTCATACTTTCCATCACGAATATATACATGTGACGGTATTGACCATTAATGTCATTCTAATAATTTTTTTTTGTATTATATTTTGTTCTTTTGAATTCTTTTTGGTCACTTTGGAGGGGTGGTGTTTTGTTGTTTTTCTTATTTTGAGTTTTTTGAAAATATTATGACATTTTGTGAACCTATGGGTTACTTTTAAAATTACAATTAAAAGTTATATTTTAGCTTTTTAACTACTACCTTGCTGGTTACAGACATGCGGATTTGGATGCGGCTTTGTCTACGAATTTGCTAGCTCAAAAAACGCTGCGGGTCTGCAACAAATCCGCAACGTGTGCACATACCCTTAACCCTTATAACTTCCTAACAAAAAAAACAATTTTGGTTCCAAAATTGTGCTGATGTAAAGCAGTCATGTGGGAAATGTTACTTAATTATTTTGTGTGCCAAATTTCCGATTTTTTTTTTTTTCACAAATAAACACTATAGTCATATCAAAGATATTTTACCACTTACATGAAGTACAATATACAATAACCAACCTCGGGGGTGAAGGGGTTAAAATGTAGTTTTCTTCATGGGAAACCACATTTGTTTATTTTCTATTCTTTACCTACTTCTTTCTCACAAAACTGAGGAAGCATGGCTCCAACAGGCAGGGTACAGTCTGCTGGAGAGGAGGCAATTTTAATTAATTGCAATATTAGTGTCAGCCTCCAGGTGGCAGCAGACTATTTTATGGTTCTATGTTCCCTAATAACGACTGAGAAGTATTTTTTACTGTGAGTGAAAAAAAAATCTGTTTTTCTTGTACAAGCTATTCTTTAAGTAGCAGTGTCTATTATAAATATATTTTTTGTTTTTCTTAAGAAAGTTGCAGAACTTAAAGGAGCCAATGTCAAAGACAGCCGTCCTTCTGTTTCTACACTGTTGTTGCAAACTACAAAACGAAAAGGTCCAGTTTTGGAAAGCCTGGAGAGTAAGCGTATCAAAGGTAAACTACAAATACTACATCTATCACTGTGGCCTTTCAGTAGCCATTGACAGAGCTTCCCTGAAGGATTTGTCCGCACTATGCAAGGTCTGTAATGAATCGAGCTCGTCTTAAAAGTGACGTCCACCTCTGTGCGCCTTGCCACAAATCTTACTCCCGTCAGAGAGGTTTGTGGCGTAAGGTACATTACATCTCATTATGAATTAAATGAGCTGGCATCTTCACTCCTAGTTCCACCCATTTTGGCAGAGCTGGCTGAAACTGGTGTGAAAACTGCAAAAGTCTCAAAATGTTTGCGTAACTCCGTGTTGCGCAAAAAAAAATAATTTAGCAACTTCATAAAGCGTTATGCACCAGATATCTGGCGTAATTGCTTTAATGAATCCGGGCCATAGGTTTCCTATGATTGCAGTTAATCTTAAAGGGAACCGGTCACCAGGTTTCCCCAGTATAAGGTACGGCCATCACCTTTAAGGCCTTTTTACAGTATTCTGGAATGATGTATGTAAGTCTCCAGTTCATTCTGCAGACTCCCAAAAAGACCAGTATGATTGGTTTCTTTTGGTCTTGATCCAGCACCTCCTCTCTTTCCACAACTGCCGTTCTCCTAATTTTCATGTGGATGATGTGTCCTATGTCATCCACACAGTGTCTAGCAATCCTGCTCCTGCGCAGGCGCTTTTCTCTCCGTCATGTTCCGTGAAAGGCCAAAGCCAATAACCCAGGAGTAAAGTCGGCGCATGTGCATTGCCTTGGCTAGACAGAGATAAATGTGGTTGCGCAGGGGCATGGTTGGGAGACACTGTGGATGACGTAGTACGCATCATCCACGTGAGGCAAGTTGGACAACTGTGATTGTAGGAAGAGAGGAGACCTCGGATCAAGACCAGAGACGCTAATCGGAACGGACTGTACCATATGGGGGTTTAATTTAAAAGGTCATTTTTGGGACTTACACCACATTCTCAATTATTATGCAAATGCTGTTTCTCTCTGATTTTCCTAAATGGTCTATGCAAATGAGTCAGTATAATGTTCAAATCATCATCAACCGTTAAGAGTATAAATCAAATTTTATTGGACAAAACTCCCAATGAAAACTTATTATGCACAACAGAGTACCCAAACACTTTATAGGTTGTAAATGGCAAAACGGTCATTTTTTTTTTTTTTTAATTTGCAGCAATAAGAGGTCTCATTTACTGAAATCAAGAGCTTTTGCAACTAAAAAGATCTTAACAGGCCAAATCACATGTTAACGTAGGAGCCATTCTTTGTTATCACCTTCACAATTCTTGCATCCATTGAACTTGTACTTTTTTGGATAGTTTCTGCTTGAATTTCTTTGCAGTATGTCAGAATAAATTCCCAGTGCTGCTATTTTGATGTGAATGGCCTCCGACCCTCATAGATCTTTTTGCTTCAGGATATTCCAAATGTTCTCAGTAGTGTTGAGCCACACCATAAGTTTCTCTCGTTTATGCCCAATATAGCCAGTGACTCAGATATTCTTTGCAGAATGAGATGAGATTTGTCTTCATATACACTGCTCAAAAAAAATAAAGGGAACCCTTAAACAACAGAATATAACTCCAAGTAAATCAAACTTCTGTGAAATCAAATTGTCCACTTAGGAAGCAACACTGATTGACAATCAATTTCACGTGCTGTTGTGCAAATGGAATAGACAGCAGATGGAAATTATTGATAATTATCAAGACACACTCAATAAAGGAGTGGTTCTGCAGGTGGGGACCACAGACCACATCTCAGTACCAATGCTTTCTTGCTGGTGTTTTGGTCACTTTTAAATGTTGGTGCACACTCGTAGCATGAGACGGACTCTACAACCCACACAAGTGGCTCAGGTAGTGCAGCTCATCCAGGATGGCACATCAATGCGAGCTGTGGCAAGAAGGTTTGCTGTGTCTGTCAGCGTAGTGTCCAGAGGCTGGAGGCGCTACCAGAAGACAGACCAGAACACCAGGAGACATGGTGGGGGCCGTAGGAGGGCAACAACCCAGCAGCAGGACTGCTAC
>VIAB01007088.1:93293-105705 GCA_009801035.1 Oophaga pumilio | reverse complement strand
CAAGGAAAGGTATAAGGTTCATGGTTTATTATTTTTCTTGTCCTTCTTCTCCTACACCATTTCAACTGGGTTATCATACATGCTACCCTCAAGCCAAATTTAAATTTTGAAGGGCCATCAGGCAGTCTTCAGTCATAAAGTTTGGAGTGCCATTAGGCGGCCCTCAATCATAACTTTTGGAGGGCCATTAGGTGGCCCTCAATCATAACTTTTGGAGGGCCATCAGGCGGCCCTCATTCATAAATTTCACAGGACAATTAGGCGGCTCTCACTTATAATTAACTTATAAATCAGATTCTTCAGGCCTCATTCACTGTTCCATCCATGCTTAATTTGATTCCGTCAGTTTTTAGAGTCACCAGGAGCATAATAACTGATAGTCGCATCCTCTTGTCAACTGAAAATTCTTACAGACTGACTGTTCTCAAAATGAACAAGGTTTGGATTGGCTCAGACTTCTCAACCACAGGGGTTTAAAGCAGCAGAGCATAAAGCCAAAACAAATGTTCCTTTTTTTATGGTGTATTCCCAAGCTCCCCTTCCCACACCAAAAAGGGTATACCGATCATAGTTTGTTATTTTTATTGTCCTCCTCTGCCTACACCATGTCAACAGGGTTATCATGCGGCCCTCACTCATACCGCTAGGCGACCCTTAGTCATACATTTTGGTGGGCCAGCATCCGGCCCTCAGTCATAAATTTTGGAGGGCCAACAGGCGGCCCTCTCTCATAAATTTTAGTGGGTCATCAGGTGGCCCTAACTCATAATTTTTTGTGGGCTAGCAGGTAGCAATCAACAAAAAATTTGTGGTTAATAGTGGTAATAATAGGGAAAAGAATGGATGTAATCCTGATAAGGAATGTTGGTTTTAGGTTGTTGCAAGGACTGCAAGGCTATTAATCCTGCCTATATGCCTCTACTGCACAACTATCCCTTCTCCAGAAGCTAGCCCTACACTAATTGGAGCTAACAGCGGAGTTAAAAGGGAATAGAATAGAATAGATGTGGCCCTCTAAAGAAATTTAGTTTTTGATTTCTGCAGCAATAAGGCAATAATCAATGACTAAATGCCTCTAATACACTATCCCTACTTCAGCAGCTAGACCTACACTAATGGCAGCTAAAAGCAGTATTATTAAAGAGAAAAGATGAGCAAACTTGTTTGGAAAATATTTGCCAATCTCAAATTTGGCACGAATGTAGCACATTTGGATTCGTGTTCGGATTCCCGAGCATTTTTCCTCAAAGTCGTCAAAATTCCGTCACAGTGTGGTAAATGATCACGTTTCCACTAACGATTTTGTTAGGACTTTGGCTAGGATAGTGGTGCTGTATGATGAGTGGGGGGGGACAAGTTTTATGAGGGGACTGGGTGGTTGTAGGTCAGAGGAGCAGCATATTTATTTATTTTTTTTATTAACTTAATGTGTAGATTCCGGCAGACAATCAGGGCACAGAAACCATTCACAATGTCCTGACACAAGGGCTTCTGTCATTGACTGCCGATGTCACATGTTCCTCTCCATATAAAAAGCGGACATGTTGTATTTCTGGTGCCATTTTCTCAGTGAAACAGTGCAGAGAGGCTGTTTCTGCAAGTTGTCATATAGTTAGATAGAACTAGTTTGTGCTAATAGTATTGTGCAGGCAGAAGTCCACATTTCCTGCTCAAAAACGTTTGGGCTAATATTGTGTTGTAATCAGGACTCAGGAGGTTACATTTGCTAATTAAAATCATTAGGCCTAATATTGGAGTGCAGACACCAGGTCAAAATTCCTAATCAAAATAATTAAGGCTAATATTAGGGTTGAAACAGGAGGCACCATTTCCTAATCAAAATCATTTTGGCTAATATTTGGGTGGAGCCAGGAGGTCCCATTTGCTAATCAAAATCATTTGGGCTAATATTGGGGAGCAGGCACCCTGCCCCATTTCCTAATCAAAATATTTTGGGCTTACACTGTGTTGCAGTCAGGACTCAGGAGGTCACATTTACTAATCAATTTCTTTGTAGACCTCATTCTGTTGTTGGTAAATGGTAAAATGATGTGCTATACCATAAAGCTCTATCTTGGTTTCATCTGTCCACAAGATGCCTTCCCAGAAGGATTTTGGCTTACTCATGTTCATTTTAGCAAACTCCAATCAAACTTTTTTATGCCTCTGTGTCAGCAGTGGGGTCCTCCTGAGTCTCCTGCCAAAGCGTTACATTTCATTCAAATGTTGATGGATTGTTCACACTGATACTGATAGTAGCATAGTAACATAGTTATTAAGGTTGTAGGAAGACTTTAACTCCATCTAGTTCAACCCATATCCTATCCTAACCTGCACCATGTGCCTGCATGGCAGCTTGAATAGCAACCTTTCATCAATTTTTCTCTGCCGTTCACGTCCAAAGAGATTAGCTACAGTGCCATGGGTTGTAAACTTATTAATTTTGTTGCGCACCCTGGACAAAGGAACATCGAGATCTCTGGAGATGGACTTGAAACCTTGAGATTGTTGATATTGTTCAACAATTTTGCATCTCGAGTCCCAAGACAATTCACTTCTCCTCTTTCTGTTCTCCATCCTAGTGTGGCACACACAGACACACAAGGCAAAGATTGAGTCAACTTCTCCCCTTTTTATCTGGTTTCAGTTGTGGTTTTCATATTCTCCACACCTGTTACTTGCCACAAAGGAGTTTGAACGAGCATCACATGCTTGAAAACAAAATTGCCCACAATTTTGGAAAGATGCAAACAATTTTGTCAGGCCCATTTTTGGGGTTTTGTGTGAAATTATGTCCAATTTGCCTTTTTTTTCTTTGTTTTTTTTGTGTTGTTCCAATACACACAAATGAAAGAAACATTTGTATGACAAAACATATGTAATTGCAATCATTTTCTGGGAGCAATACTTCAATTTTCTAGAACAATTTCAAGGGTGTCAACCCTTTCGTCCACAACCATGTATATACATTATTATATATTACTGTAAAACAACCATGATTCTCTAAGATGTTTTTCTCTTTGTATAGAGTGGCAACAGAATGCTGTACTCTGTTTTCAGAGAACTCAGACAATATACATATATATAAATATATATATATTTATATATATACATAATAGTACAGTACAAGTAACAATACTGTTTGCTTGTGGGATTTCTAGATGCTTTAGAATTACATCTTTTTTCAATTCATATTTTGACGTTTACATGGGGCACTTGAGCTGTCAGTGAAAGTTGCCGAATGTTCATTCAATAAAAATGTAACAGTGATTTGCTTTAAAGGTATCTATTAATAAACATATTAGCAATTTCCAAAGTTAATTACAATACAAAGAGAATATAACTGGCAATTATTTGCTAGGTAAAAGCGAGAAATGTTTGTTAATGCTTACATGTTGTTAGAGAAATTGTCCTCTAAAAAGCAGACTGTCAGAAAAGTCACATAAACTATATAATTATTTATGACACTCTACAAACATCCTATATAGGGCCTTTATATCTAGCTAAATAATTAGTATTTTTTTTAGCTTTAGTATAGCACACCATATTTGAGTATATATTCATTATTTGGCACTGTATCATATTAAAGAAGCACTCCCATCAAAGTTTTATACTCCTAATATATTCTAATGCTCATATTACGGTACATAGCACTGTGTACTTACAAACGCTCATTTTGCCCTTTTACCTTATTATTTGTTTTCCATTAGCTCTTTGACATCACATGATCAAAAACAGACTAAAAGAATCCTTTATGCTCTATGTAGAGACAGGAAGTCTCTTTTTCCTGCATGCGTCATCATCAGAACTACATTTCTACCGCAGCTGGGTCAGGAGCTGAAGAGGAGGGGGAGCTGGGCACTTTTCAGTAAAGTAAAATTGTAGTTCTAATGATGGGTCATGCTGGGAAAATAAACATTTTCTACATAGAGCTTAGAAGTATTCAGCTAGTCTGGTTTTAAACATTTGATATCAAATACCTAATGGAAAATAGAAAAATTATAAGGATAGAAGGGCAAAATGAACAATTGTAGGTACAGTATGATATATAGTATGGTGATTGCAACATATTAAGAGGATAAAAACTTTGATGGGAGGAGGAGTGCTTCTTCAAGTAAAAAACAAAAATATGTAAGATTATATGTAAGATTAGCCTGGTGTATTCTTTTATCACTTGTGTTGGCCAAATAGTACAATTTATTTTTGCGCCATTTTGGCTAATAAGATAGTGGACTTTTCTCCCTATTTTGCTTCTCTTACATAAGGCAACCTAGTCTGATGAGGGATCTTTAAAATAATCCCCATGTTTACATGCATCGTTAACACTGTGAAATACAGCTATTTCAGGATTAGTAAAATTAATTTACTTAGAAATGATTGACGGTAATTACTTTAAAACAAAGGTTTATATTTATAAGGTTGTGTTCACATATTATGGTTGTTGTAGGCTGCTTTCACACATCAGTTTTTTGACGTCAGGCGCGATCCGGCGTATTTTTAAAAAAACGGATCCGGTACCGGCATTGACTTCCATTAGCGCCGGATAGCCCCTGATGTCATTGCGTTGCATCCATTTTTGGCTGGATCCGGCGGAAATGTACATTCCGGCGGCCGGACAAGACGCTGACTGCAACTTTTTTTTTTTTTTCCGGAGCCGCCTGATAGTGCCTGAATCGGCGCATCAGGCGGCCGGAAATAATACAAGTCTATAGAACCGGACCAGTCTTTTGTGAAATCCGTCAAAAGACTGATCCGGATTCTGGAAACCAAGGTCTCTCTCTCTCTCTCTCTCTCCTCGGTCCGGACATGCGTACCTACATTTTCCACATAGAAAATTTATTTTTCCGGGTTGAAAAGGTCAGGTCGAATCCGGCAAGAAAACTGATCAGTTGCATCAGTTTTTTCAAAATCAGCGCCGGATCGGTCCTATCAGGTATACGAAGGATTATGCCTGACACAAAAAAACTGATGTGTGAAAGTAACCTTAGTCTTCCATTATTTTTCGCACAACCACTGTATTTTTGCTGAGATTTTGCAAAAAGGTTGTCAAACCAGTAACTAAACACTGCCTAAAACTCTCATACTTATACACTGAAGACCTTAAATACCTAGCTTAGATAATAAGCACCTAAACAATAAATTGCATCATACTTTAGACTGTATTCCAGTTGACTGTGTTAAATTCTTTAGTAAATTTCAGTTAAAAATATGTTTTTTACAGCGGTCATTTCTTACCACTCGCAAATGTTAAGGCTCCATTTTCGTCCTTTCATCCTTTCATAAATTGTTAAACTGTGAAAAAAAAGTCTAAACAGACAAAAGATTCACCAAGTCATTCCCGAATGTGACATTTCTCTACAAAGTTATTAGCGGGTGAAAAACAGTATTTAGCATTAAATGCATCTCAGACCCACAACTTTGTCTGCACGACCTTGCAGGCTTAAGAACAGAAAAAATACTTACATCAAGGAGAAAATTGAGTTTCATGACCTTACATGTAACATTGCGATTTTATACATCATTTAAATCGACTTTCGGTGAACAAAGGGACAGAGCAGCTGTGTCCAGGATGGAAAATACTGTATATAATATATGACAAAATTTGTAAATACATAGAACATTTAATTTGTACAGGCAAAATCACTATAAATATTATTTCTTTATAATTCTTAAAATTTAAAAATTAGAAAATTTTCTAGTAAGTGGTGTCCTCAAAAAACCTATTGAGTAAATTTTTTATTCATTTTTATGGGAATTTTTTTTTACAAATGTTTGATTTTTTTCCAATTTTCCATGCCATTATTTTCAAACTGGTCAAATTCGATACTCATATTTCCTGTTCTGCAATGATAACTTTATAGCAGTTCCATTCATATTACAACTAAGAAAATACAATTATGCTCTGAAAAAGGGGTGTAGTTATAATAGGGTGCAGGGGTTGCAATCGCACCCAGGCCCTGAATCCTAGAGGGGCCAAAAGGTCCAATTTGACCCATATTAAGATCATTGTTATTAAAGGCTTGCAATAATTATGGACCCCATTGGAGCATTTGCATTGGGGCCCACAAGCTTACACTTTCGCCATTGTTCTGAAATGCTATGATATGCTAACATTGAATACATGAAATTGGAACTGCATTGCTGCTATAGAAAATATGTTTAAAAATGAAGGTACGCAGTGCACAAATTGGTGAATTCAAGAAAGCCCATCTGCTGCAACAAGGTGCATCCCTTTGATGGGACCCTAACCCCTAATATGTCTCTCCCGGGCTGAAAACCTGCAAATTTCAAAGGCAGAATCTAGCACTAATTGAAAATGCCTTAGACTGATGGGAGGATTGCGCAGTGAAAAAGTAGTATACTACACATATTACACCTACTGGCCAGATTGAAAATTGCAAGATTTCTGATTCTTTTAATATACTGAAATAAAATAAAAGTATTATCAAAAATGAATTAAAAATCTATTCAACTTGAAAACCTGATTTAAGTACCATTTAATTTTATGATGACAAATGACCTTTAAATTAATGTAAAGCACCCTGCAAAACTGAAATGTTTTGCCTTTTTTATGTTGCATGTGTGTTAAGTTTCTTTATTGTTCCTGGGGTTTTATGCACAAATTCAACAAAATACATTTTTCTTCAACCCCTTTCCGACATTGGACGTAATAGTACACCCACGTTGGACTCCCCCTGTTTGGTGCGGATCCGTTTTTTTATTCCGCCGGATCTGTTTTTTTCTGATTGAGTTGCATTAGCGCCAGATCGAGCCGCATGTGCTTGCATTTCATTCGTTTTTTGCCGGATCCGTCTAAAATTTATTTTCCGGCAGCCGGACACAACGCATGTTGTAACGTTTTTTGTGTCCAGTGAAAAAAACGGACAGCAGCGGATGCGGCGCAACCTGCTCTTGGGTACAATGCAAGTCAATAGGAGAATCCGGCCACCGGATGAGTCTTTTGCCTGATCCGGCCTCTGCATTCCGTTTATCGTTTATTCTCTCTCTCTCTCTCTTCTCGTTCCAGGCAAGCTCAGACTGCATTTTTTCAGCTTCAAAAGTTCAGGACGGATCCAACTAAAAATCAGATCCATTGCATCAGTTTTTTCACCATCTGCGCCGGATCCGTCTTTTTACATATTGGACAGATTGTGCCGGACGACGAAAAACGGATGTGTGAAAGTAGCCTAAGGTTAAAAAAGATGAAAAAAAAGATGAACTGACAGCTCACTGAGGTGTCAGATTACAGCTGCCTATTGAAGTCAATGGAAAGGGGAGGTGGCTAAGGAGGAGCATGGAACAGCACAGACACAGACACACAGATGGTGCTACATTTTTCTTACTTTCCTGTGTTTATTGATTATCTAACCTACAAGCTGGATTTGAAGTTACTGAATGCTCCTGTATGATGTCATCCATGCTCCTGTATGAGGTTCTTCATGCAGCTACTGTTTCTGCCTATATGCTGTTTAGGAAAAGAAGAGAGGGAATGCTTGCTCATTGTGCTTTCTGAATATGTGAGACAGCATAGCAGCTAGGAATCCCACAACCCAGAGGTTCTAGCCTAACTTTGGTTGAAAGTCAGACCCTTTTGGGGGTCATTGGAGGCACATGTGACACTAAATTATGTTCAGTAAAATCATCAGTCTGGGGTCACCCACTGTTTCATGAAATAAGGGCAGCCCCAAATTGGTGATAGGTACTCTTTAAATGTAAACAGAGCTGTTCAGCTTGCTACTAACCAAAATATATTTTTCTTTTTTTCTTTTATTTTATACAAGCAAATATAGACCCATATTGTTTAAAGTCAAAGAGTACAACTTGAAGCACATTTTTGAAACTTTAAAAAATAGGGGACCTATTTGGTGCAGTGTGACTTTTTAATATCAGTAAATCATATTTTTATCTAAGATATTACATTGCTTAAAACAAGCATTTTCTTTATTCGGTTATGGGAACTGCCATCTTGTAATCTCTACAAAACTTCCTAGAGGTCTGGAAGAAGAGTTTACTCAATGTGGACAATGAATACATAAAAATCAGTTTGAATAATACGTAATTTCCTTTCAATGGATTCTTTTCAGTCCCTGTGTGACAATATGTAATTTATGATGTGGTCTCAGGGGAAGAAACTGAGGAAGTTAGAGGCTGAACCCGCACCACACCATGCAGATACCAGCTATGTGACATAGCCAACATCTGCCTGTAACTGCAGTGATTGGAGGATGTTCCAATCACTGCAGCTTTACAATTTAAATGACGTTCTTAATCGCTAAATGTTGCAGTTTCTAGGGAGGTGATGTTCCCATCACCCGCAACATCACATTTGTCGTTCTGTGAAGCCCAGCCTGTTGCTTGGCTTCGTAAGTGAACATTATTTTAGCTATATACTGCATTAGGTCTGTACTGCAGTATGTAATATATTTAGTTGATCACAGGTTCAAGTAACTAAGGGTGCTAAGAAATTAAATGAAAAAGTGAAACAAGACAAGAATAATAAAAAAAAAAAATAATCCCTCTTTTCTCCATTAATAATAAGGAATAAAAAAAAATAAAAAAGCATATTTGGTATTGCCACATCTGTAAAAAAAAGTCCAGTCTAACAAAATATAAAATTTGTAGACCTTAATTGTAAACAAATAATGAGAAAAAAAATAAAACACCACAATTCTGTTTTCTTAGGCTAGTTTCACATTTGCGGATGGAGGTGCTGCGGAGGGCTGCGTAGTTCCTTCGTGAAGCTCCGCCCACCACCGCACCTCCTCCGGTCAGCTCCGCCTATGTCTGCATGCGGCCTTCATGCGGCCTGCGTACCTACATTTAACATTAGGTACGCAAGAGATGTATGCGGATGCCGCCGCATGCGTCGTTTTGACGGTGTGGAGACCTGCGCCGAACGCAACATGTTGCATTTTGGAGATGTAAACAGACCATACAGAAAATGAAAACAAGCAAACACTGGGCAGATGAATGGGTTAAGTCCAAAATTATGCCTAAAGTACAACACCTTGCAGAATAGACTCTAATTCATATATGAGCAAGTGCATGAAATAATAGAGAATAACATTCTAATGAATAAAGTGCAAGTTGCAAATAACTAAAGTGCAGAAAAAGACAAAAATAAATGAACTGGACAATGCTGGGGTTTTTCTCTGGTAACTCCTAAAGAAAGTTATACTAAATGTATGATAGATTAAGTGACACAAATTAAGAGATTCATAGGAAAGTCCAGAGACAAAAAGATACACACCATAGCTCAAGATCAAAAAAGGTAAGTAATATCACATAGAGATATGTAGATAAGTCCAAGCCAGGAGATATATAAATACCCAGGGTCCAGAGAGATCCAGTCTAATCCTTTGATGTGCATTTAGATGATTTCTTCCTCAGAAGGGGTGCATCTCCTTTCTTACAGCAGGTGTTTTTCATTTGCTATTTGGAGTATCCGATCACCCTGTAGGGCCTTCTATTTAAACCTCACTGCTTCCGCTGTTCCCTGTTGGGTGGGGGAAGTAAATAGTTCAGTGTGCATTCGGGAACATAGTAAAGTTGGAGACCCAGGCCTCTCTACCTTCAAGAGTACCCTTGAGACAGGGATAGTGAGGGCCCCAGATCCAGGGACAGTTGTAGGTCCCTCTCCGTTTCTTCAGACTGTCACATCATGACACAGTCTAGGAGGTAAGTATGATATATTTTTTATGCAACACATTGGGGCCTTCAAAAGGTGTTGTCCACTAGTACAAAACCCCTTTTACTTCTTCTCGGCCCTCCGCATGTTATGCTTTGGGATATGGATGGACCTTAGAGCATAATAAACATATTTTAGTGGCAATTTCAATTTAGATCAATTTTACTCAGACGTAATGAAATCTGCTTGGCAAATCAAGTGAATCCACCTGAATTGAACTTAAGGATATTCACTCATCTCTATTAACTGCAGTAAAATAAAAATACTTTCTTATAAATAATTTTTATTTGTTTCTTATAGGAGTAACACCATTTTGCTTTGCGTCATTAAGGGCTTTAAAATGGCCTTTTGATCTCTGTTGCCATATATTTCTACAGTCATAAATTTCTAATTGTGTTTTTCAGCTATGTGAGTTAAGGTGTGTTAACAATACACCCGGGCTCTGTAGAATGGAGGGGCCCCAAAGCTCCATTTGCCCCATATGAAAAGACTATTATGAAACACCTGTGTTTGCTGGGGGGCCACACTGCACATTTTGCATTGGACCCCACAAAGTTCAAGTTATGCCACTAACTACATGATCACGGTAGTTAAGTGGCTGCTGATCAACTATTTGCAAGCCCATCCGTAGTCATCTAATAGCCAGTTTATACAGGCTGACCACACTTCCAATGTGCACAGAATGACTGGTATTAGATCATGCTTGGCCTGTGAAATACTCTCATAATTCCTCTGACTATTTTTGCCTCCTGATGAAACATATACAATGGAGAAACGAGTAGAGGTGTGGGCTGTGACTGATAAGAATCTGTTATTTTACACCTTGCTATTTGGAATCTGTTGTTATATATATATATATATGAATGTATATATGTAAGTGCTGTCTTACGTATTAACTGTGGATATTGGTCTCGTATGTCAATTTTACAACAGGGATATATATGGCCGCCTAGGGTGAGCCGTCAATGAGCAGAGGTGCCATTCTCATTATTTATTAGGGTGCCAATTTAATCAGTTAGGTTATATGAATTTTTAGGAATTATTTGCAGGGTATTGTTAGTTTCCCTGTGGCTTTGCCTGGAATCAGAGGGAGCAATTATACCTAAAGCTGCCCTTCTGTTGACCCATTTGTTGTTTTTTTATTGTGTATTATCTGTCTGTTGTCTGTTATTGAGATGTAAGTTTTTAATGTATACTTAATAAATAGATTATTATTAGGGTGATACTTTATGTTTAACGAGGAACTTCTCTAGGAATGCTCCTTCAATTTAATGGTACCTTCAGTGAAATTGATTAAGTATAAAAACTGCTCATTGCGCAGCCAGTTATCTACATCTATATGGCTCTTTACTAATTTTTGTGTATGCCAGCTAACTTTAAAAAAAAAGGGCACCTTCAACATAAAGCATAGAAGCCACCTAACACACTTTTATGCTCTAACTCAAGCAGCCATGTAGAAATTTACAATAGAAGTTAATTTGAGATCATAGTTCTTCCCCTCTCTCTGTGAGATGGCGTATTTTGTGGAAGTAGCATATCTTAAACCAGCTATTCTTTTCTTTGACACTATTTCACGCCCGCAAATTTTTTCTTTCCTTTGATGTAAATTATTGGAAAGCCAAAACAGGCAAAAAAATGCAGCTAATGTGGAATGAATACATTCTTTAAAGCATTATAATAAGTAAGGCCCAAAAAGAGCTCTTGGAGACCTCAATAGTCCTCCGCTGATCACTTGTGTGTGTTGTAGAAGGAAGGCAAACATAAGTCTGAAAGTGTTTTTGAACAGAAAGCCCTTCAGAAAATGCAGTACGCCTTTGTATTCAGGTTGCAAAGCAGTAGGGGGCCCCCTTCGCCGAAATCATACTTACGCAAGCATTAAAAACTGACTGAGATAAGAAGCAAAGCTTCTGAGACCTTCATCATTAGCTGCTAGTGGTGGAGATTAGTGGTTCTACGATAGGATTAGAGATGGAAAGAGTGCCAGTGTTGGTTAATTGTTCATTAATGCTTCTAAAATAGGCTAGCTGTAGTGAAAATTATTTTGGTCTGTTCTCACAATGCAGAGCCTTTGTCTGCCCTTATCAATGCCTGTTTTGAAGTAAAAAAAGAACATCAATTTTAAAGAAACATCTTAGGCCTGTGTTCAGTAACATCTGCTGCACTGACTGAGCTGAGTTAAGCCACTCCATGCCTGTTCTCTAAGAGAGGGGGAGAAGTATAAGGATACAAATAAAAGTAGCAATTAAAATGCATCGAAATAAAGAAAAATTGCTTCCCGTTGAAATGTTGTCATCGGATTCCAGAGAACGGGGGTGCAAAAACTTTGGCTCTACTTTACATGCCCTTGCTCAAATGGGTGACAAGTCAGGGGATCTTTTCATTCTAAAAATATAGAGTAGAATATAAAACATCACAAACCTACAAAGTTATATGAAGGTAAGAGAAAGCTAAGTTAAAATGGCTGTCTTGCCTTATGGTACAAGTCTGCAGTCATTCCATGTCACTGTATACTTGTGAATCCTCACATTATGCGCACCAGGTGCTGTGAGGTTTCTCAGGTTCTGGCACTAGGAACGGGCGCTCATGTAACTGTAAGTATGTGATCTGCATAAATGCAGTCACGTACTGACTAGACTTGCTAAATGCAACTGTATTGAATGAGGCCAGAAAAGACTAGTCAGAATAGAATCATAGAATCATAGAATGGTAGAGTTGAAAGGGACC
>VIAB01007086.1:13211-28485 GCA_009801035.1 Oophaga pumilio | reverse complement strand
TTTCCGTTAGTCGGCCGACTTCGTTCGACTCGACTTTTGGGAACTCGACCCTCCCGAAGCCAAAGTCGCTCATCTCCAATGGCTGCAATTCTTCACTGCTGTTACAAACTATCTGTATAAATAACTGAGTAGTTTATGGAATTCTTTTCCTAGCTTACTAGCTAAACTGTTAATTTTAATATCTTCTCACTTTTCAATTTTACCTCAGCTTCTTCTTTTATACAAGCTTTGATAGTACCTTCTGATTGGATGTAATGCACAAGCCATTATGGGGAAAATAGCTTAAAGTCATGTAAGCCTTTTCTGGCTGATACAGTATTTTGCAGTGTCTAAAATGGTGGCTGCCATTTTGGGCAATTTGTAGGAATCAAATTGCAAATTGTTTGAATTTGCTGGGTTAAGTGAATTCCTAACAATTCAATATGAATTTGATTTGTGTTAAATCAGTTTGGCTCATCTCTCTGAATAAAGGTGTTCAATTTCACCATTTGTTCCAATAGTAAGTTTTGTGGGAAGCAGGGTATGAGAGGAATCCTACAAATACAGTTGTGTGATAAAATGTTTGCCACCTTCCCGTTTTCCTATTATTTTTCATGTTTGCCACAATTAAATGTTTCAGATCTACAAACAAATTTAAATGTTAGACAAAGATAACACAAGTAAACACAAAATGCAGTTTTTAAATAATCTTTATTATTAAAGGAAAAAGAAATCCAAACCTACAAGACCCTGTGTGAAAAAGTGATAGCCCTCCCTCCTTGAAACATAAATTAACTGTGGTTTATCATATCTTTGGGAAGCTGAGTTAAAATTCCATATCCACACCTAGGCCTGATTACTGCCACAATTGATCTCAAACAATAAATCACTTCAATAGGACCTGCCTGACAATATAAGTAAACCAAAAGATCCTCAAAAGCTAGACATCATGCTGTGATCGAAAGAATTGCTGGAACAAATAAGAAACAAAGTTATTGAGATCTATCAGTCTGGAAAAGGTTATAAAGTAATTTCTAAAGCTTGACTTCTCTTCCATTACAGTCAACCCATCACATGGACACCCAACCAGGAGTGTTCACATTTCCATAAACTTGGGCCTGACACCACTGAAGTGGCATCAAATTCATCAGAGTAGAAATAGTATAATGGAGACTGATATCTCTTTCACTGCAGCCAGCCCAGCATATGGAGAGACTCAATCAGGAATCTACACATTTTTTTAAATTATTGGCAGACACCACCAAATTGGCATTAATTTAACAAGAGTAGAAATAGTATCATAGGGACCTAAATATCTTCCACTACAGCCAACTCATCACTTGGACATCCAACCAGGAGTGTTCATATTTCCACAAATTTGTGTTAAAGTCTGCAGCAGCAGCAACAGCAGGCACAGAAGCCACACTAAAGATATCACAGAGTGCAGTTATGCGAGATTAGTGCAGCACACTAAAAAATGCAACATCACCTAGTCGGTACAGTCTGCGAATGGGATGCAACAGTTCTAGTAGATCTATGACTTGTTCATCCTGATGAAAGTTAGGTGGCCTACACTTTCAGGGAACAGCCGGCTGCGCTTATCCATCAGGACAACACCAGCAGCGATGATGACATGTTGTAAGAGAACGCTGGCTTCCGGGCATAATAAAACCTCCAAGGCAAACTCAGGCCACTTATCCATATTTGAAGACCAAATAGTGAAAGAGTCCAATATCTCCTTGATGGGATATAGAAAAAAGAATTCCAGCACAGCACAGTAGAAAACAGGGTGCAAAGTCTCAAAGGCATATACCAAACCCTGTAAGTAGAATAAAAAAAAGTTGAAACAGCACCCATGTGGCCAATAAAGATCATCTTATAATTGCTACATGGATTGCTGTTTCAACTTTTTTTTTATTCTCCCTGATGGTATAGATATTCAGTTTTAGATACTCCTGCACTATCGTCTCCATTCGTTCACCATGTGTCAGACTTGGACTCTGTTGTGCTGGTGCACAAGCTGGTCTAAAAAAGTGTCAAAGAACTTAAAGAAATTGCTTCTTCCACTTACACTACTGCTGCTGTTGCTAATGTTTTGATGTTGATGAATTGATGTGCCGGAGGTTGGAAGTCTACAGCTACGATGCGCTCCGTTAAGATTGTATAAACCTCCGTTAACCTCCGTTAAGATTGTATAAAAGCATGTTTCGATACTCTAGCATTCACGGGTCCCTTTCTAAGGTGGGAAGCATCTGGCAAAATTGGTTTTATAACGTTGAGCTAACAGGGTGGCAACCCAGTAGTCAGCACTATTTTGAATCATAAATACTGTGCTCATGTTGCATGTAGTGCAGCAAGAAGGCACTCATATGTTGGGCTCTTCCATGAGGTTCAAGCCCATGCTGTGTTGGTGACTGGGTAACACTGCTGCTTGTTTCCTCCATCCCTTCTCGTCAACCACGAACAACAGAGAGGGGATAATTATCCTCTTCATCTCCTGACAGTTGCTCGCCCATCACCGCTTGCACCTTCACTAACAGCTTGTCTGTTATCACCAGCCCCCTCGATCTCAGTAATCTACCCTCCCTTGGCACCCGTCTGTGTGACAACAGTCTGGATCTTTAAGAAAATGTTATCACTTCTGCATCCTCCTCTGCTTCCTCCACTTCCTCTGGGACCACCACCTCCTCCTGCAGGCTTATCAAATTTTGCTCTAGCATATAGTTGACCGAATAGTGATGATATTGATGGCATCATCAGTGCTAATCATCTTATTAGCTATTTGAAAGCTGTGCAGAAGGGTGCAGAGGTCCTTAATCTGTGCCCATTCCATAAACGTGATATGCCCCACGCCACGCCACATACTGCGTTCTAACCAGGCTATATGACATGTCATACTGCATCATGGCTCATTGCTGCTGCCACAATCACTACAACATGTGCAGAGTGGAATTCCACCATGTCGGCACATCGAATATCAAGCTGCTGACTGTCATGGACAAATACCTTTGTATAGATGCAAGTCAATGATCTGACGGATGCAAATGGCGGATGTAATCACACAGATTCTATGCTTTCTGCAGCAGCTCACCCAGGCCAGGATACTGGCGGGAAAAACACTGTACCGCCAGGTTGAGGATGTGAGTCATGCAAGGCACATGTGTGAGCCTGCCTCACCATAGGGCCGCCACCAGGTTCCCACAGTTATCAAACACAGCCTTCCCTGGATGCAGGTTCAGTGAAGACAGCCAATGCTCAAACTCAGCCTAGAGAGCTGTATACAATTCTTCAGCTGTATTACTGCAATTTCCAAGGCATATCAATTTTAGCACTGCCTGATTGCCGTGAGCCATGGCTGCACAGTAGGGAGGTGGTAGGGATTCGCTCTGCACTGTTGTAACGTGTGTCTCATTAAGGCAGAGTTTCAGAGTGCAGGTGACGGCTCTAGAGGACGTAGAGGTAGAGACAGAAGCAGTGGAGAAAGTGTGAAATATATAGGTTTGTCTAGCAAGACTTGGGGATTCCAACACTTGTGGATCATTGCCTGCCTCCACAGCCACCAGAGTCACCCAGTACCCAGTCAGAGAGATGTAGCATCCATGCTTACTCGTCCAAGTGTCTGTGGTGAACTTCACCCTTGCAGACATAGATTTAGCCAAGGAATGGGTGATGTTGTCTGCAACATGTTGGTGTTGCGCAGGCACAGCTTTCTTCGAAAAATAATGTCGACTGGACAGCTAGTACTTGGGGACTGCGATAGCCATCAGCTTTAAGAAAACGTCTGTTTCTACCAGATGGAAAGGCAGCATTTCCGGGGCAAACAGATTGGAGTTGTTGAAGTTCAACCTCTTAGCTTTGTCATGGGTAGGAGGTAACAATCTCTTACGTGACAACTGTGGGACTTTTGGCTGGCTGCAGTGCTGAGAAAAGACGGAGTACGGTGAACCAAACAAACTACTGAACCGTAAGGGAGTTGTGGTGTGTTCGTTTTCTGAGATCGGTCAAAAACAGCTAGCATGTCCGTTTTCATTACAAGCGATGGCGGACTCTCGGTCAGCGTGACTGGAACGGGTGAAGAACTTGAGGTTCTGCAGTCGGAGACCTGCGTCACAATATTTGGCCTGGTAACAGATCAGGAGGAAGTAGTACCAGATGCAATTGATGGGGCAACTGATGGTTATTGAGGTCCGCTGGTCCGCATTTTAGTGCAGTGGAATTCCCAGAGTAATGCATGTTGATTGTGCATGTGAAGATTCTTACATGTAGTATTCAAATTATTGTACTTTTTGCCTCTATTTGTTTTTTTACAAAGTTGGCAGATTTCGTGAGTTGACTCATCCTTTGCGGTGTCAAAAAAGGCCCAGGCTATGCAACCCTTGCCACCCCTGCAAGCTGCAGACCCGCGAACCTTGCTGGTCACAGCTACAGTTGTATAACTAAAACTAACAGAGGCTCTCCTGCAATTACGGTGAAATGAACAGCAAAAAACAGAAATGTCCAGCAAACATAATAGCGGTGCGCATCCGCTAAGCAAGCAAGGCCAGCAGTAATATAACGCTAGAATGTGAACTGCACTGATACGTGAAAGTCAAGCAATAGTGTGAATGGCACTTATATGGAGAAGGAGAAGATGCTTATGAGTCCCTTTTAGGGCTGAAAAAGTCCCGCTCAAGTCCCCCACAGCAGCCACAACAGACACAGTCTTAGAAGTCAGGAGCGTAGGTAACCCCAGCAGGATCCGAAAGAAGCTCAGAGGACTGAAGGCAACTGGTAATGGAGAGTCAGAGCACCAAGTAACGAGCAGTAGCAGCAGAGACTCCAGAGGCAAGCTAGGAGGAAGCTCAGAAGCAAACTGCAACAAAATACTCAGGCAAGGAGGGAACACCTGGACTTAAATAGCAGTACAGACAGGAAGTTCCAGGACAGGGCGAGGTGCAAGATTCCATCTTGGACAAGGACAAACCAGGTTCCATGAAAAATCCGGAACCTTTACATTGCTGCTTTTATATGCTTTATTGAATTGGTTTATTTAGAAATCATTAAAGAGTTATAATGTTTTATTATGTGGTACAGTTTTATCTCTCTTGGAATTTTATTTGATCCTGATGTAATATTCTTGTAAAAACATGTTTGCTTCATCCTTTTCATGGTGTGAAACAATGTGTTCTAGATGGATTGATGTTGAATGTGGATATCAAAATGTAATTAATGTTTGGTTGCAATCAGCACTGAATGATAGAATGATAGAATGTTAGAGTTGTAATTGTGTCCAACCCCCTGCTCAATGCAGGATTAACCAAACCATGTAAGACAGATGTCTGTCCAGCCTTTGTTTGAAAACTTTCATTCTAGGAGAACTTACCAACTCTCGTGGCAACCTGTTCTATTCATTGATCACCCTCACTGTCAAAAAATGTTTTCCAATATATAATCTGTATCTTCTTCCTTTCAGTTTCATTCCATTACTTCTCGTGTTTCCATGTGCAAATGAGAATAATGATGGTCCCTCTACAATGTGACAGCCCTTCAGCTATTTGAAGACAGCTTTTAAGTCTCCTCTTAGCCTTCTGTTTTGTAAGCTAAACAATCCCAGATCCATTAACCGTTACCCGTAGGACAAAGTTTGCCGTCTGTTCATCACCCTGGTAGCTCTTTTTTGAACTTGCTCCAATTTTTCAATGTCTTTTTTTAAAATGTGGGGCCCAGAACTGGACACAGTATTCCAGATTAGGTCTGACCAAGGAGTAGAAGGGGATAATTACTTTACATAATCAGTGCCAAATATGATAAGTGTCAGTAAAGAGTGCCAAATATATCTTAAATATGGCTTGTTTCACAGGAGTGATGTGCTACTTTTTTTTTAAAAAAAAAAACACACAATAGTATTTCAATATGTTGCTCACTTATATTCCCTTTGTGTCATATAATATTTTAATTAAAGTTCTAATCATTTCTCTGTGAAAGTTTGCAATAAATGGAATTGGGTAGATATATATTTTTACAGCAGTATTTTTAGAATATGTTCTCTCAGATTTTATTTATGTGGATTTTAGGATTCGATTTCAAATACTCGGTGAACACATAGATAAAGCATGCCTATAGTATGTGTGAATCTGTTTTATTCATGTTATATGAGCATAGAAAAAAGCAACATAAAAATTTTAGAGACTTTTCTCAAAAAAGCTGTCAATTTGACAAAGTAAAGAATAAGATACATAGAAAAATCCCATACACAATGCAAAATTAATAATTTATCAGCTTGAAAAATCCAAGGAAAACTTTGACTTTCGTATAAACAACTATATAAAAAAACATTAGAAACTCAAATGAAGATTGTAAAATCACTGTTTCACGCTTGCAGATTTAATGTAATATATAAGGTGCAATGTAATATATAAGGAGAAATACTCCATTTAGAAGATAAAACTTACACTGAAAATTAGCTTTAATTTAAAATTAAATTTGGTATGTAGGCAGATGATTTAAGAAAAAAAGTGTATGCAAAGATGCTGCCTTGTGGCTTAAGCTAGCCAAGTAGCACTATAGCCATGTCTTTGTTATTATACTGTATGTAGTAGATTATGTGGTACATTTTATTTGCGAGAAACAAGGATCTTAACAAATACTGGTATTTATCTGATGATCTTCCATGAACAGCTTGAGCATCATTCATTATTTGATTTAGTACTTCTTTTGCATGTGTTTCATATTTTTTCAAAGAGATAATACATCTTGTGTCTGATGATACACTGCTAACATATTAATTAACCACAGAATCTACTCTCATTAGACGTCTCAATATTAGAATAAAAGAGACTATGTGAGATCTGTGGTTTTTGATCAAAGAAAGCATTTAATGGGTTTGATAATTTCTTCCATATTATCACAGAAATCATTAGTAGTCTGTCTGGAACAATTTATATTGTCTGCAGTTTAGATTTTAGCTTTGAGTTGACAGGCAATATAGCATCCTTTTTAAACCATGCAAATAACAGGTGGCGTAAAATCTACTGAACATCCTTTTTTAATTTTGAGGAATTATGTTATTGATTTCAACTGTCTTTGAGCATATGAATATGAGATGTAACAAGATATAGCTATAGACTGTCTTTATCCCTAATCATTTTGCTAATGGTTCAAAAGATGTGGTATGCTTATACCATAATGATGGATTTACCCTATGTTAAATTAAAACACCAAATTTCCCCTAAAATATATTTAACTTACCCTTATATAATGAGAATATGTGGAGACAAAGACACTTTAAAAAATATCTATATCAAGACTGTAATTCAGAATGTTTAAGAAATCGCTTAGGCATGAGTTGCCTATTTAGATAATGAAGAAACAGTGACTCATGCACAGATTGATAAAATAATAGTCTAACAATGTTTGACTATTGCCTCATGCGTGACTTCCTTGCAAGTGGATAACACAGTTATTTAATTTTCTGAAGCACCAAAAGATTTATATACTGTATATCCACTTACGTAAAAGACTAAATTAACTTTTATTTTAATAAACATGTTGCTGTTTATTGATGTTGATCAGCATTTTTAATGGACTTGACTTAGAATACCAAAAAGCATATGGATAAAAATGATGATTTTTCTGCGGGAAAGATTCATTTTTAAATCATCTACAGCTACTGCATCATCTACAATGGCTTGCAAAAGTATTCACCTCCTTGTCCTTTTTGGTTTTTGCTACCTCACAACCTGGAATTTCACTGTTTTTTTCAGGGTTTGCATTATTTCATGTCAAGAACATGCCTACAACTGTGAACATTTGGTTTTCTTATTTTTTATTGTCAAGCAAGCAACAAATAGGACAAAATAATGAAAACTTCAGTGAGCATAACTATTCACCTCCCTCTAAAGATTTGTAGAGCCTATTTGGTAGCAATTACAGTGGCAATTCGCTTTGGATTAGTCTCTATGAGCTTTCCACTGGGATTTTTGTCCATTCCTTAAGGCAAAACTGCTCCAGCTCCTTCAGGTTAGATGGTTTCCTCTGGTAAACAGAAATTTTCAAGTCTGTCTATAGGTTTTTAATTGGATTGAGGTCTGTGGTTTGACTAGGTCATGCTAAAACATTTACATGTTTCCCCTTAAACCACTCAAGTGTTGCTTTAGCTGTATGCTTGGGTCATTTCCTTGTTGGAAGGTGAACAGCCATTTTTTTCACTTCAGGCAAATTGAGCATAGCTGTGGCAGAAATGGGGCATGCTGATCTCTGTTCATCAAATTCATAATGAGTAGCAGCGTTTGCACAAATCTTACTCCAACAGGGACTGGATTAAAATTTTTGGTGAGATACAGAGATACACACCATTTGTCCGACACTCCTAAACCATGAAAAGGTTTCTGCCTGCACATCTCCTCATTAAGTACATTTCCTCATCAAGACTGGAGTGAACAACTTTGGTCTTGATGAATTTCGCCATATGAGAAAAGCTGATTTCAGAAAATCTTGTGCAAAACAACTCCCTTTTCATCCTAAAAAAAATACTTTTTACATCTGGACTGAGTAATAAAAAATATAATAATTCATATGTGTATTGTATTCGTAATATATCGTATATGTTGATGTGTCATTTGTACGTCACTTTTTTAATGGCATATTTATTTTGCATGCAATTATAAATAAAAGGGCCTCACAGTTTAAAAGTTAGGCCCCATCTAAGGTCACCTGACTGACATTTGTTTTAGGACAATTGAAAAGGTGCTTATTTTATCAATGAAAACAAAATGTGAAATGAATCATTAAGTCATGTTGACCATGCCATATGGCTCTTGATGATATTTTGAATCTTTGGAAAGCAGAAAAGAAGGCAGGAGTAACAAAAACTGAAATGAATAGTATTCATTCTTTTGCGTCGCAGTGGGCCAACAGAGGCCATTTATATTGCCTCTAACCCTTTCAAGCTCCATAGCTTTTGTTGTACATCTTTGCAGACAATTCATCATAGCTTTTAGGTAGTTCCTCTTGGATTATCTTTTCACATGACAGTTCTGCAACATTGCATTTTTTTTTTTTAAAAAAAGCTTGTTATCCTGATACAAAAACCTTTTCGCCCTGATGCATGAAAGCAATTTTGACAGAATTCTGGTGTGAATGTCTTTGAAAAGTTGTAAAATTTTTGCACAATTTTCAGTTGGCCAAAAATTTTGTGAATTTTTACATTTTCACATCAATTTCTCCCAGCTCCACCAAATGGATGGGCATTAGGCAGAGCTAGGGGTGCTTCAGGGCATGACACCATAGCTTGACATTATATGATAAGTGACATATGCCTCCATGCACTACAAGCAAGTGCGTTCTTAGATTTAGTTTAAACCAAGTATAAAAATGCACTTGCATTCAATTCGCATCTGATAGCCTCAATATTGTGTGTCCCCCCTACTACTTCTCCATCACAGAGGATTTTGTTTCCTATATTTTGTATTTTTGAATTTCTCTATTAATTTTTAACACTTCTGGAAATAAAGACTTCATGATTTTAAACCACGAGTCTTTGAACTGTAGATCAGAAGCTGGGTCAAGTTCACTGAATGTGAATGCAGACGTATTAATCCTCACAGTGCATGCTGTCAAGGTGTTCTAATGTCGGTACCAGGAGAAGGTTACCATGTGACCGTGAGCATGTGATATGCTCACTGCCAGACGCATTCCAACTAAAGTTTCACGATTTTGCACAACTTCAAGTGAATTGAGTGAGGCCACTCATATCTTGTTGGAATGTGGATGGAAGTATGCATAATGCATACTTGCAGTCACATGACCATCTAGTATCGCCACCGGCACCAGAGAATCCTGACAGTGCGTGCTGTGCGTACTGTGAAGGTACACAAGTCTGCAGACTTTCATGCTAAACCTGGACAACCCCTTTAAATATGCCTATTTTTGTATTCCCAAACAATCAATTTAAAAACTGACTGTTTTCTTTTTGCATTAATATATCACACCTCTTTGATAGGTGAAATGGTAAAAAATAATATAACCTGCTCCTGATAGAGGCTTTTTGTTATGTCTAATATACATACTGCATAAATGTATATTCTACTAATATTTTCTTGTAACTATTTTAGTAAAAACTCAACTATCAAATACTTAAAATATTTAAATCAATTTCTAGTTATTTTCTAAGAGCTCCAGTTTGTCTGTTTCTTTCCCATGTGTCTGCAGACCCACAAATCTGAAATAATTGTGAAATAATTGAAAGGAATACAAAGAATATTCTGGTGATTCATTGATATACAAAATAGTAAAAAGACAACTTGGTGCCAACTATTCATGCAAACAAAACACTAGTGCCAATGATAGGAAACCCTGCCCAGATGTTAAGATATGATTCATGTTGGTTAAATGGATGAAAAGTTAAGAATAAGTCAAGGTATTGTAATATTTTAGCCACAAATCAACAGCTGGCTCGTACAGTACAGTACAGTACAGTACATATAAAAATGCATTAAAAGTTTAAATGTAGCTTTTTTTCCAATTTATATGGCCACATAGCTTTATGTGATACTTATATGGAAGAGCTTTAACACCTTACCGTCATTGGTCATAATGGTACCTTCTAAACTTTGCAGATATTTCCCACAAATGAACGTATTAGTACATCTTGAAAATTATGCAGGCAACACAAAAACCTGTTTTTGTAAAGAAAAAACAATTTATTTTAGTGTGTGATAGTAGTAAAGCCTTTAAAAATATATACTGTAAATCTGTCATCACTGTAATCATACTTACCTGAAACGTAAAGCTGTCATTTTTCACTTATGCATGATGAACAGCATAAAGGAAAAAAAAGAAAAATAACAATTATTAAACTGCTACAAATTTTTTCTTTCTGATTCCAAAAGATTGCTGTATTTCTTTATGTATATTTGTTCTGCGCATTACACTGAGAACCCCTATTTTTTGGTTTTCATGTAAATTTGAGAAATATGTGATTCAGATGGAACCACTGATGGATCCATTAACTATAATGAGGCAGATGGAGTTATTTTGAACTTATTAGTTTTATTTTGGTTTATGATTCAGTGGTTGACCACAGTTTTGTGACCTGCTAAACAGACAGTCACCAAGGAAAAGAAGGCAGATAGAGCTCAAAGTAGCTCTTTCTGCCTCATTATATTGAATGTATCCATAAAGGTTTCCATCTAATATATCCATAAAGGATTCCAAACAGATTACATAATTTGGAGATTTAGATGGATATCATACAGTAACAGCTCCACGTAAAAAGAAAATAAATCTTAACGGAGCCTTGAAAGTGATCAAAAATGTTATGTGTCTCAAAATACTATAAAGAAAAGCTTCAACTCAACCAAAAAAACCAAGCCAAAACTCAGGTTTGTTATCAGTTAACAGAAATATAGAGAGTTTCCTTGTAACTGGTAGCATAAAGTCTCTGGAAAAGTGGCATGTCTCCTGCCCTAAAATCTAGTAACTCTGTGCTCCCAAATCCTAATGCCCCAATCTCTTCTGTGTCTACAGTGTGCCCTAATCACAATTAACATCCACATGTTTGGCAATTCTGTTGCGATGAGGGATCACTCAATTTATAGGGTGCATATGTCCAGAAGCACATGTAGGCCTTGCAATTTATGGGGTACTACAATGTACAGTGGGGAAAATAAGTATTTGATCTCTTGCAGATTTTGTAAGTTTGCCCACAGACAAAGACATGAACAGTCCATAAATTTAAGGGTGGGCTTATTTTAACATTCAGTGACAGAATATCAAAAATAATATCCAGCAAATCATATTGTATAATTTATATAAATTTATTTGCAATTTGCAGTGAGAAATAAGTATTTGATCCCCGACTAACCGTTAAGAATTCTGGCTCCTACAGACCAGTTAGACGCTCCTAATCAACTCGTTACCGCATTAAAGACAGCTGTCTTACATAGTCACCTTTATAAAAGACTCCTATCCACAGACTCAATTAATCAGTCAGACTCTAACCTCTACAACATTGGCAAGAGCAAAAAGCTTTCTAAGGATGTCAGGGACAAGATCATAGATCTTCAAAAAGTTGCAATGGGCTGCAAAACCATACGTAAGGCACAGGGTGAAAAGGAGACAACTATTGGTGCAATAGTAAGAAATTTGAGGAAATACAAAATGACTATCAATCGACATCGATCTGGGGCATCATGCAAAATCTCACCTCGTGGGGTAACCTTGATCATGAGGAAGGTGAGAGACCAGCCTAAAACTACAGGGTGTAAACTTGTTAATGATCTCAAGGCAGCTGGGACCACAGTCACCAAGAAAACCATTGGTAACACGTTATGCCGTAAAGGTTTAAAATCCTGCAGTGCCTGTAAGATCCCCCTGCTCAAGAAGGCACATGTGCAGGCCCATCTGAAGTTTGCCAATGAACACCTGGATGATTCTGTGAGTGATTTGTAGATAGTGCTGTGGATAGATGAGACAAAAATTGATCTCTCTGGCATTAACTCAAATCGCCGTGTTTGTAGGAAGAGAAATGCTGCCTATGACTCAAAGAACACCGTCCCCACTGTCAAGCATGGAGGTGAAAACATTAAGTTTTGGGGGTGTTTCTCTGCTAACGGCACAGGACTACTTCACCGCATCAATAAGAGAATGAATGGAGCCATGTACTGTAGAATCCTGAGTTACAACCTCCTTCCCTCAGCCAGGACATTTAAAAAATGGGTCATGGCTGGGTTTTCCAGCAAGACAATGATCCAAAACATACAGCCAAGCTAACAAAGGAGTAGCTCAAAAAGAAACACATTAAGGTCATAGAGTGGTCTAGCCAGTCTCCAGACCTTATTCCCATTGAAAACTTATGAAGAGAGTTGAAGCTCATAGTTACCAAGCGACAGCCTCAAAATCGTAATGATTCAGAGATGATCTGCAAAGAGGAGTGGACCAAAACTCCTCCTGACATGTGCCCAAGCTTCATCTTCAACTACAAGAAACATCTGATTGCTGTGCTTGTCAACAAGGGTTTTGCTACCAAGTATTAAGTCTTGTTTGCCAGAGGAATCAAATACTTATTTCTCACTGCAAAATGCAAATAAATTTATATAATTTATACAATGTGATTTTCTTGATTTTATTTAGATATTCTATCTCTCAATGTTAAAATTAACCTACCCTTAAAATTATAGACTGTTCATGTCTTTGTCAGTGAGCAAACTTACAAAATCAGCAAGGGATTAAATAATTATTTCCGCCACTGTATAAAAAACTATTAAACCTACAAAAGAAAATGTGAGCAAAAACACTGCTGTACCTAAGTAATTAAAAAGCCCTTATTCACACAATGAGGCCGATCTTGACCCATAGTAAGGTTTTTAATATTAGACAGTGCAGGACTGTCCCGTCAGAGTTACCTTGTCGTGGTGGGATGGCTTTTATGCTATTTTTGATCAAAAACAGTATTACTAAAAACTCTGTGTTATTTAAATGCACTTTTGCTTTTTATTTACTTAGTTACAGCAGGGTTTTTGCTCACTTTTTCTTTTTCAGGTTTATTTGTTTTATGGCCAATGTGAACATGCTTTTATGTGCTGCATGTGTACCAACTCAAGTTAAGCTCAATTTTTGTGTTTTTTTTCTTTGTTTAAAAATCTACAATGAATGCTTGCTTCTGGAAAATACTTGTAGAGTCAAAATAATCACTACACATGCAGACAAATTTTCAGAGGAGTGTAATGTAAGTATTTATGAGTATATAAATTATAGAATTTCTACTTTCTTAGCCTAGTATTGGATGATTACACTATGTATGTTACTTTTTTCATATTAGCTTACAGACTTTTAGTCTATAAGAGAGGTATTGAACGGAAGTAACCGTGCTAGAAGCAATCATTTCACATTAATATTAACATTTTTCTGTCTAAAGATAAAAAGATCATTGCAGATGTGTTAACTCAGTCTATACCTGTTAGACTATATAGCATTTTATTAAAGTAACTAAGATGCATAATTTTTGAAGAACAAACAAGAGTGTCAGTTGCAAACTAGATAAGAGTCAAGACATTTTTCTACTGGATAGGAAGAATAATTTACTGTTCAAAGAAGCTGTTTCTTGGGTGTCTAAAATTTTAATAGTTTTTTGGTTAGAAAAAAATGTGGCAATAGAAAATAAATGGTTCTAAAAACCATAACAAGGAGAAAACAATATTATTACTAGCTGCAAAACTGTTATTCATTTCATAAATTTATGCTAAACTATTATTTAGGAAATGGCATATTTTGTAGGAAATGACTGTAAAATATCTACTCTCAATTTTTAGAAAGAATCCCAGAAGTTTCAAAGAAAACCAGGTACTAAAATACAGTTTTGTTAAAACAATATGATTATATGTGTGTGTTTTCTTGTTTTAGAGACTATAGATACTGACTGCTTTAAAATACAGGAAAGATGTATATCTTTGTACAGTGTGTTAGGGTTCGAGTTCCCACTTCTGCACAGGGGGAATCTCGAGCTATTCCCGCTGCAGTCCCCCATTCATCTCCGGCTGCAGTGGAGCCTGCTCAGCAGAGACATCGGTCCCAGTGTCTCGCCCAGTCTGATACTGCAGGTGTGGAGACTTGCTGCTGCCTCTCCTGGATCCTCTGCTGTAACCAGCGTTGGTGCAGACAGCTTTGGGACTAAGTCCTCTGTTTCCCCATCTGAGCATGCCCAGGGCAAGATCTCCCATTGGAGATCAGGGGTCACATGCTCGGATACTGCTGAGCCTCCTATTGGTCCTCCAGGAAGGTCTTGAAGCTGTTTGTGTTCTGAAGCAGTTTCCTATTGGTCTGTTCTGGAAGGTCTTGTACTCGTGGCTACTATAAAAGGGTTTCATAACCGCATGGCCGTGCGCTAGTATCATATCTGTTACGTGCTTGCGCCAGTGTGGTCTTATGCATGTGATTAGGGACCCGGCTGAAATAAGCCCCTAGAATACCGGCACCTCCGGTAAGGAGTGTTTTGTGTTTGGATTCACGGCCCTGGCTGAAATAAGCCCATAATATACCGGCACCTCCGGTGAGGAGTTTGCTGAGTGTATGGCATGACCACAGACTGCAATCGCTTAGCAGTCATCTGTGTCGCCTATGAGTCTGACAGGACACAGTCTTTTTCACAGCGGCTCTGTGAAGTAACAGAGTTCGCTTATACCGCCATATAGTGCCACAGCATTTTAGTTAGCGACTCTGTGGTCTAACTGAGTTCTCTTATACCGCCATATAGTGATACAGCATTTACATCTGCTACTCTGCGGGATAACAGAGTTTGCTCATACTGCCTATTTGCGCC
>VIAB01007085.1:71963-87507 GCA_009801035.1 Oophaga pumilio | reverse complement strand
GACAGAATTGCAGGGGTGCCAATACTTTTGGCCACCACTGTTAGTGCTAGAAGAGCAGAATCCCCCCTCAAGTGACCCCATGCAGTAGCATTGCTACACTTTATATCCTGTCATCCCTGCAGACACAAGTTAGTTAGATCAGGCGCTGCGCATGATATAACTAAGTTTGCTAGTGCCTGGTGACCCGGATATCATCATGACAACATTGGGTCACCATAGCTACAATTGGGACCCCATGATGATGTTGCGGGATATCCGATCCAAGGGCAGAGGGGCTTTCTTATTTTTGCCTGCTTGCTAAATGCTAAATGCATTTAGGGGATTAAAGTGTCGGAAGCCATGCGTACACCGCTCCTGGCACTGAGAGCCGAATGTCAGCTGTCAGAGTTAGCTGACACCCAGCGGTTATTGCACGCGCACAGCCCTTGTGCACGCAAAATCGCCTAGACGTATCCAAGGTCAATAAGTACCAAGCGACCTGGTCGTATGGATACATGTAAGGTCTTAAAGGGGTTTAATCATTATGGAGAAACTGAGTGCTGGATGACTCCCTTTTAAAATATATCCAAAACCTCTTTTTTCATTTTTAACAGATAAGATAAAGGGATTGTGTCAGTAGACAACAGTGGCATATTGCTGGGTATGACATAAATGATCGATTGATAGGGGCTTAGCAGCTGTACCCCACTCCACCCAGAAACACTAAAACTAAGTAGCATGGTAGAAGAGAAGCGTTAAACCACATTAAGAGTACTCTGCCACATTGTTCTAGCAGCAGCAGGATCACAGTCATTGGTTACAATCAATTAGACAACTACAGAAGGAAATTAAATGAAACCTTACAAAAATTAACCTACACTTAAATAATTCAAACTGTAAGTTCAGTAGAAACTGCAAATGGATCCTACCGACTAATACAATCTAAAATATGTCAGACCAATATGACACATTTCAAAAGAAAACAAGATAAAATAGCCTAAATTAGAAGTGTTTTTTACATACTCTGTACTTTACTATGTACTGTACTATTCTTTTATCTCTAAAATCATATATTGCATAAAATGAAAAACATCTCAGAAATAATAACAAAGGTAACATTCAATCTTGTTTTCCTTGTAAAGAAAAACACATTATTTGTTACGGTCATAAAACAATTTAACTGCCACCCCTTAGTGGCCAGGCCACATTTTTCAAATCTGACTTGTCAATTTATGTGTCAATAACAGTTTTTTCATAACACATTATATTTTATGATAATGGTAAATTGATGTCGATATGTTTTGCGTTTATTCATAAAAATATCAGAAATTTGACAATTTCTATAAATTAGCAATTTTCAAACTTTGAATGATGTTCCCTGTAATCCAGACAGTCACACCACACAAAATAGTTACTAACATTTACCTCCTGTTTGCTTTACATCAGCACCATCTCTAATATCTTCTTTTAGTTTGTTAGGAATGGATATTAGGAGCTATAAAAATGTAGCTGCAATTTTTCGTAGCAGTAATTTTTCATTTTTTCAAGGAAAATTACAAAACTTATTTTTTTGGGGACATTTTCAATTTTGAGACCCTATATATTGGAAATCCCACCAAGTGACACTATTTATAAAAACAGCACATTCTGAATTGCTGTTGTGTAGTTTATTAATCCTTCAGATGCTTTTCAGGGATTAATGTAAAGTGACATGACTGGAAAGAAAAATTTTATTTTGACCACCTAAAGGTTGCTAACATCTGAACAGGTCACTATAGCCGGGAGACTCTAAGGCCGTTATTTGGCCGTGAATTGCTAAGGCAAACATCAGGACCACACAATCCTGATCTCAGGGTCCCGATGGGGTTAAAGAGGGAGTCCCACTCTGTTAACCATCTACTGTAGATGCTTTAGTCACTACTGACAGCAGCATCTAAGGGGTTAAATGGTCGGTGCCAATACTGATCGTGACTGATTGTCAGCAGGTTGTTAGCTATAGTGTACAGCTGACAGCTGCTACATTTTTACCCGTCAGGGGATACTATTAACTTATATCTCAGGTAAGTTTTGAGTCACATTGGTGGTCATTAAATGGTTAAAAACGTTCAGTATATTTTTCCATAATACCATAGAACCATTGTGTTGCCAATATGTTGAAAGAGTCTTTGAGAAATGGCAAAAACATGGCTGCTTTTTCCCTCAGTAAACAATTCCACTCTCACAATTTACTTTATAGATGTTGGCGTGAAATACCAGACACAGGCTATGGACAAAAGTGGGCTGCTTCTGGAAAAAAGCAGCTTTTTTTGTAATCTCACACAAACTTTATTCCATTTTCAGATTAATTCATCATATATTTAATAAATTGAAAATAATGACAAATAAAGCTTTGACATACATTGTTCGCTCACCTTTAGGACCTGCTCTAGGTTCTCCAGTTTGGCTTGGAGCTGGTATTTCTCCTTCACAGCCAAATCTCGTTCCTTGGTAACTATGGCGAGAGTCTCTCGAAGTTGCTCATAGTCCAACTTCACCTGAAATAAGCAAATCAATTTCAATATTTCAGTCTTTTCTAGTGTATAATTTTGTTACAAATGTACAAAAAAAAAATTAAATTATATATAACACTCAACATTGACATTTCAACACAAAGTAGAGAAAAGTCATGGAACTATGAAAATTGATAGACATGTTAATAATATGCAAATGATGAAAAAATGAAAACAAAATTGTAAAAATATTTCGATTATGAGAGCCACGTTCAGAAATAGATGTGTTTATACGCATTGGCATGCAATCAACCAGGTTATTAAAGAGAACCAGTCAGGTCCCTCGTGCCCCCAGAACCACTAGCAGTTGTGTCTACATATGTAAAAACCCTCATAAAAATATTCAAAAAACATAATAATAATAATCATGGTGACTAGAGACACATTAATATCCGTCTCCCCATTAACACTCAATTTAAAAGAAGTGGATTACTACATAATACAACCTACACATGAATGCAAAGTGTTCATTAAACCACTCAAAACAGTATAAAAGTCAATATTGTTTTATTAAACACATTTTAAAAAAATGTGCCTTTGACTAGTGGATGGGGTATCAGTATCCCCAGACTGGTCGGCTCCCATAGCATGTCATTACGCTCCTGTTGGCGGGATTATATGGCTTAAAAGCGCCAGAGTCATCACCATTGGTTCACAAGCTTTGTGCATGTGCACAGCTTCTTTCCCTTACTACATTGGGCCATTGAAACAGGGTGTACGCGTGATGGCTTCAGAGAGGTGCACTGCAAATGATCGGATGTCTTCTGCACTTCCAATCCTGCGTAGTGCTCCTTTCTGAAGCCGGGACATGTACATCCATCTTCAAAGGCTCACGCACATGCACGAGGTTTGTGAAGCCCTGGCGTTGACGCCGGCGCTTGTAAGTCATATAATCCCACCCACAGAGGCATAATAACATGATAAGGAGGCCGACTAGTCTGGGGAAACTTAACGCCCCATCGACTAGTCAAAGGCTTCATATACATATCATACATGGACTTTAGAACTACTTTTTCTAAAGATGTGTTTATGTGTGTAATGTAGTAAAGGGACTGTTAGGCCGGGTATTTAGATATGTAGACACAACTGCTGGTGTTTCTGAGAGCACAAGGGAACAGACAGGTTCCCTTTAATAGTTGTCTGAGGAATGTTCTGCCACACTGAATGCATATGGGCAAGCAAATCATCAAGATCAGATACTGGCAGCTTTATTTACTGTTGCTGACCTATGATGTCCCAGTTGTACTCAATGAGAAAAAAGTCTAAAGATGATAAATGCACATGGTAGGATAACAGTAGCACAAGCAACATGAAACTTGGTGGTGTAAAGTTGAAAAACGGCTCCTGGGATACTTTTTTGTGAAATGGCTGTACTACAAGTTCAACGACCAAAACGGTATTAGGGCTTGTGCTGACAACTATATTTTCAGTCCAAAGTAATTCTATGGGGCTGAGCACATGTGCAATTCATTTCCTTGGACAGTCTGCCCAAAAAAAAATTGCAGCATGCTCGATTTGCATTTGATATTTGGATCGCACTTGCTCATTCAAGTCATTGAGTTTGTGAAAAAATTCAGACGGCAATCAGATGACATGGGCATGGCAGAATGGAGAAGATGGAGAATTTTTTTTCCATCTTCTCCTCATACGAGAAAATCGTATCCCTGAAAGATCACACTATGATAAAATTTAGTGTGATCAGAGTATGATCAGCATTATCGGACCGATTTTCTCAGATGAATAAGGCCTTCATTGCCATTGTCACCTGCACCACGATAGCCCTTGTTCACGTTAGCGCAAGGTCAATGGAGTACCTGTAGATGGATGTCTAGCTCGTAGCCCAATGCTGTGAAAATGCATTCTGATGTTTGTCTAGACACTGTTTCAATTTGCATTTCAGAAGTTTTTAAACTTTTATTAACAAATACATAAAGTTTATGCAAAAAAACCCAATATTTATAGTGTTAACCCTTATTTTTCAAGACTTCTATAATTCACCCTGACATGCTGGATATCATCTTATGGGCCAAATCCTGACTGATGATAACCTATTGTCTCCTAATGATGTGCTTAGAGTTTATCATAATGTCTGTATTTTTGTTTCTCTACTCTCTTTTTTGAGGATTGACCACATGTTCTCAATATGATTGTAATCTGGGGAATTTCCTGGCCATAGACCCCAAATTTTTCATTTTTGTTCACCGATCCACTTAGTTTACATTATTGTGACATGGAGGAAAAAGCATTGTTCATCACCAAACTGCTCCTGGATAATTGGCTCTTTGAGAATATTTAGACACCATTTATTATTTATGGTAGTGTTCTTCAGCAAAACTGTAAGTGAGCCCACTCCCTTGGATGAAATGTAACCCCAAACATGAATACTGCTGCCGTGACACAGGACTCATGGTAGTGCTCATATTTTCTTCTCTTGACTATCACTCTTTCGTTCCTCTGACATTCTGTAGGAAGGGCAAAGATTGGATTACAGAGAACTGAGCAATGTTATTCATTCTAATGAAGCCCCTTTCAGACTGTTTGGGACATCTGAAAGAATTATTGTCTGGCGATCTGGATATGTTCATGTGTGACCATATATTTTCACATATATGTTCTGGATATGTTCATGTGTGACCATTTGGTAGGCGATCAGTGGTGTATATGTTAATTAATAGCCAAAATAACTAAAAATAGTCTTTTGTCACTTCTAATAGAACAGAGATGGATCTGGATATCTCATTTAGATGTGTAATTCACCATACTCAGCAATAAATTCAATTACACGAACAGTTTTTGTCTGATATGCTACTATGTAGGTTGGCTATCTACTCCAGTTTACCAAGGCACAGGAATAATTTGTCCACTGTTTGTAAATAGGTGATCACATTAGTGGTTTTCTGGCTCTGATCGCTTCTGCAATTGCAGATGATCATGGCCTGTAATGTCATGTATAGGATACCTGTCGATCGTGCAAGTGACCTGAGAGATATCAGAATACTGAATTAAGGTTGCCATCCAGAATATTATGACCATTTACAGAAATAGCCTATTAGTAGATATGAATGTCATGTAGGGGGTTTTCTGCTGGTAGATCTCCATCTATGAACCGGAACTGTTCTGTATGAGCAGCTCAGTGTCTTCAGTCCCCACAAGTACAGATGTGTCCTTCCTTAAAGGGAACCAGTCATATCAGATATAGGATTAATTTGAAGGTAAATAGTGTTAGAAAGGTGTCCGACTGTCGTACTGAAAGCATGGAACCTGGGAATACATTTTTTTTATTACTCTTCGAAGTTACTGGCTTTCAGTCAAGTTCCGGGGCGTGCTTACAGCCAACACTCAGCTCCTGGGAGGAATAAAGTCAATTTTATCCTGGGGGCCACACTTTCAGTATGCTGGCCGGGCACCTTTCTAATAATATTTACCTGTTGATCAACCCCATATCTGCAAATAAATAGCATTATCCCATGTGACAGATTCCCTTTAACTTGCCTCTAAACCTGGCACTATATGGGACGAGATTTCAAACAAACACAAAAAAAGGTCTATCAATAGTGATGGGCAAGTACTAAAATGGTCGGGTGCTCGTTGCTCGGTTCAAACAAATTGGAATACTCGGGTACTCGGACAGAACAACGAGCCCAATGTAAGTCTATGGGAGACCCGAGCATTTTTACCGCAATCCCCCCCGGGGGTCCTTTTAAGGTCTAAAAATGTCTGAAAATGATGGAAACACTGCTCAAATGACACGGAGACATCATGCGGATCGCCCCTGGAAGCATTCCTGACTCCTAGTTCACAGCTTTAAACAATGTTGTCAGAGTTTCATGCCATTTTTACCAGTGCACCAAAAAACATACCAAAACGAAACCAAAACCGATTTTGCTGGGAAATATGTAAAGGTACATAATTTCCAGGTTAATGACTTGTACATAAGGCAAAATAATTAACCCCAGACCAAAATGTTCCTCCCCCACTTGGGCTATGTACAAACGCAGCGTTTTTGAAGCGTTTTGCAACTTTAACATTGCTTTCACCCAATACAAATGCATTTACTTGGAAATATCATTGTAACATTTAACAACACTAGCTGGCCATCAAGAGAATGCCAAGAGTGTGCAAAGCAGTCATAAAAGCACAAGGTGGCTACTTTGAAGAACCTAGAATATAAAACATATTTTCAGTTGTTACACACTTTTTTGTTAAGTATATAATTCCACATGTGTTAATTCATAGTTTTGATGCCTTCAGTGTGAATGTACAATTTTCATAGTCATGAAAATACAGAAAAGTCTTTAAATGAGAAGGTGTGTCCAAACTGTTGGTCTGTACTGTACACAAAAAACGTTCCTGGACAAACAATTTTCGACAGAAGCAGCAAACGACGGATGATTTTTTATTGTTTATAAATCTCTGCTATAGGGTGTGCTCTTTTGCACCATGCATGTGTTGCATGGTGATAATTGGAGCTATACTATATTATACTTGATGTGCGATACTAGTTATTTTTGATTGTACAGTAACATTATTGGTCGGTATATATAAAAAATGCAGTCCATATTCTAGATATAACCATACCCAGTCTCCATCATGTTATTTAATGCAGGGAGGCGTTTTGACTCCTGCATGGCGCAAGTATAGTAGGGTGATAATCTGGGTTCTATTCATGTAACCAATATATTTTTATACGTATATTTTGTTCTTCATCTGGTATATGACCGCGTGTTGTTTCTTTTCTTCTATTTTTATGGTCCAGTTTGTGGCTCTTTCTGCACGGCGCATGCGCTGTTTTGTATTTGCGGTCTTCTTCTGGACTGCTTGACTTTGTATCGCAATGAGTGCATGCGCAGTTGCGGATTCACTGGCCATCTTGGCATACTTGCTGGGCGCCTCTTCTATCACACTTCTGGTGTCATCAGGGTGACAATTTGGGCTATATCTAACTCAGTGTGTGGGTATAGCTATTTAGATCTAACAGTGATCTTTTGTTTTGCCCATTTGGTTTTACTGTGCAGCCCATTGTATATGATCGCGCTCTTACCATATCATATTATATATATCATATCATACCACATTTTGTTTTTCATATTGTATATGACCGCGCGTCGCTTCTTTTCTTTTATATTCACTATGGTTCAATTTGTGGTTCTTTCTGCTTAGCGCATGCACTGTTGTGTACTTGCGGTTTCTTTCTGGACTGCTTGACTCTGTATTGCAATGAGTGCACGCGCAGATGCGGACTCGCCGGCCATCTTGGCACACCTGCTGGGCACCTTCTTCATCACTTCTGGTGTTATCAGAGCGACAACTTGGGCTATATCCAACTCTGTGTGTAGATATAGTTACTTAGAACTAACAGCGATCTTTCTGATTTGCCCATTTGGTTCTATTGTGTAGCCGATTGTATGTGATGTTATCGCGCCCCGCCTTTGACTTTGGCGCATGTGCCGTACAGTATCGACGACTACTTTACGATCATTCATGACTATTTGTCGGCCATCTTGGTACGCCTGCCGGGCGCTTCCTGGTCTCTAGACTTCTGGTATTCAGCATTCTCTGTTACTGCTCCTGCGTATCGATCTCAGCTGCTGTAAGTTCTCATCACCTGTTCTCTATAAATATTTATTTGTCCTGTGTGAGCACCACCCTTGCCCCTGACGAAGCCACTGCGGTGGCGACACGCGTTGGGCTCTGCTCCCCCTGATCTCCCCTTGTTCTGGTAACATGCTGGTCATGTTCTAAGTGTGGGATTTCCCACTCCTATGCCTTCTACAACCTGCAGATCTATTAGTTGGGTGTTGGTTATGTCACTATTCAAATGGTTTCATATATGGATTCTGCTGCGCCCTGTGAGGAGGCACTGTCCTCCTGTGTGCATATAGTTTCAGAGCTTGCTATGCTGATGTAAATTTTGTACATTTTATTAGACCACTTGTAGACTCTTTTCTATCCAGGCTTTATTGTATATATACAGCATTGGATATATATACACACATCCATTATTGTATAGTGACTGACCTACATTCCTAGAGGCATTTGTTTTTCCTCCTTACATTTTAGCCTTTGGGGGGGACCCACACAACTGTATTGATATTGCTGCTATTTTTGCTCACTTTTGTTTCTTCTATCTATGTATATGCATGAATTATTTTTCCCTTTAATGGTGATATTGGTTTAGTACAGTTCATTCTGTAATCATTATATGTGTATTTGAGCATACATTGATTGACCTTTGGGAGCTCAGGGGGATTGAACCCCATTTGGGGATTGTCTGTTTCAATTTTTAATTGGTTTTAAATTGTGTGGTGTAATTTTTCAGGCTATTTAATACATTTTGTTCATTTTGTAATATTTGGTGTTCCCTGGTGTATAGTATGTCCCTTTTCTTTTTTTGCTCATACATAGTTTTTCACAATCTGTGACGGATCCAACGGATTGTGACAGACGGCAAAAAACTGATGTGTGAAAGGGGCCTGAGTTCACTGATTGACTGCCTCTCTGTAGATGTGATGTCAGCGCGTAACTAACAATGGACACCGAAGCAGCCGCATAGTCTCATCTCTAGACAGAGAATGGTGAGTGAAGCACTACACCCAAGCGGCAAGGTTTTCTGAAAAGGGACAACTCCTTTAACATCATAGAAAAGACTAGATGTCTGTTCAGACAAAAAAAAATTACAAAGGTGCTACATTTATCAGGAGTCTGTTCAGACCTTTAACGACAGCAATTCTACACCCTGTGAATATAGAGAAACAGCTTTCTCCTGGGATACTGGATGGGGTCAGGAAAGCTGGAGCTGCCAAAAAAAAAGTTTAAAGAGTTTATGCTTCTGCAGCAGACCCAATGAAACATACATAACCATTGTTATTTTAAAGGCATTTATTATGAAATAAACGTCATAAAAATCTCAGCCCATAGCAATAGAGAGATCTGGTCCCCGACTGAATAATTCATTAATCGACTCGTTTTGCTTTCTAGAAGCTGCAGACAATTTGTAACTGGCAATAAAAGGTTAATTAATTAAACAGACACCAACACTTCATTTCCTCTTTTTGAGATCAATTGCTTGGAAAGAGAAAAAAAATGAAAAAAGGAATGCAATTACTGTCAGGCTGTGAAATATTTTGCTTGAGGATAATCCTTCAAAAATTTTTTCCCCTTGAAAACACATCTCTGTGTGAGCGGCACAACATGGTTTACAATAGAGGATAGGCTCAGTCTTCGAATGGATTTCCTCACGGCTTAACTAAAATCGCTCCTTCTATTGTCTTTCACAGCTCAGCTCGTCCATAAAGGGATAATACGGCTGTAGAAGTGGCGGTGATGTGGTTCAACCATCATTTGTCAGCCGAGGAGTCAAGCTGTGTTTCCGATGTATTAATTAATTCTGTAGAAACCACTTTAAACAAATGTTGACCAATCCAGTGGTCGAGATTAGAAGTGTTGAGTAATGAGTCTCTGAATGCACTAGGTGATGTTTGGTCATTAAATTAGGTCACAATTATACATAAACACATCAGCTTTCTTGACATTAATGGGTTTTAGAAATGCAATAAGCTAATAAAAGCTATAATGAGCATGTAAGAGACGACGAGGGATTGCAAGCACAGTTCAAAGTAACTTCCACTACTGGGATGTCAATACTAGAGCAGGCAGCCAATTAGAAAGATTTCCAATATAAACATAATAGCCAAAATACAAGATCAGTCAATGCAATTTACAGCAATTTACATCATTTGCATATTTTATTTTAAAGAGTTCATATTAGAAAATCATGTATATTAGACTGAAATCATAATTATATTTATGTGGAGCCCAGCTGCGACTGAATCCATATTTCCCAGAAGGGTGCACTGAAAGAATATACCACTAGAGGTCATTATACACATTCACACACGTTCACTTATCCCAAAGACTATCAGAGGGAGCTGTTTTAGACATATAAAAGAAGCTGACACAGAAAACACCAAGTCAGTTCAGTGCAGCCACCTCAGAGAAGTCAGTCTGCAGCAAGGTGAAGTGCAGAGCTGAGGTTAGAGAGGCTGCAGAGCTATTCAGTTCAGAAAGTGGAGTCTAGTAAAGAGTGGAACAGAAACCACTCCAGCCTAGTCAGAGCTGAAGCTAGGAGTACAGCTCAGTGGGAAGCGTGCCGACGCTTAGAGAGCGGTGAAGAGGCAGCCCATCAACTGCCAGTGTGTGATCGTGTGAGGATCCAGGTAGGCCGAAGGCGAGTGGAAAGTTAATGAGACAGAGGAGCCTCTATAGCTCATCTCAGCAAGTATTACCGGACACCGGGGTCCGAGCCTATAGGGATCTCCACGGCCCATTAGGAGAACACCGGAGTTCCTGGAGGACTACAAGTCCCAGGAGTACCACAGAGCTGATACGTAGCAGGATCAGGAGGATGGAGTCCGGCCGGGCCCGGTCATCAAAGACCCTGTCCTTTCAGAGAGAAGGTCCAACCACAAAGTCAGCCAGGTACAAGACGGAGACTAAGCTAGGCCCAGCTACACGCAGGCCAAGACTTCATTACAAAAAGGCAGAGAACAGGAGGCCACACACCTACTCAGTGGAGGAATCTGGATGTGCACCCTTCACCCTACAGTGCTCCGGGGAGTGGCTGCAACATCTTCAGTAAAGGTACCAAAGTGACTTATGTGTGTGTCTACCTTATTGCCCCTGACTGCCGGGTCCCCGTCTGTCCTGCATTTCTACACATCTATCTGCCCTGGAGGAATCAGCCTTACTTGTGGAAGGCTTAACATCTAGCTGCACAATATTAACCCTTCAGTGGATCTGCATAGCAGCACTGGTCATCCTGACCAGATACCACAAGTGGTGTCACGAATCCCCATACCAATATTCAATTCACCTGTAAATATCCCACATTTCAGTGAGCCCCAGGGCCATGGACCGAGCCGTGTGCTGCCCGTGACATCCCCCATAGAAGTCGACGGGCTCGGTGCCGAGTACCCCACGGCCCTGGCGGGTGGCTCATTTACAGCTCGGGTGATTGATTAAAACTAGTGCAAAAAAAAAAAAGAGTGTCAACATTAACTAGTCATGTTCCTGCCTTTTTTTGTCCATTGTGCTGGAATCTGATTGGTTAAAGGGAAGTTGTCACCAGGTTTTTCCAAAATTACCTACAGCCACCTTTAAGCCCCAAGTGACACCATTCTAAAATGTTGTATTTATGACTCCTATTCGCCTTGTAAGGCAAAAAAGAGACCTTTTATTATACTCACCTACGGGGAGGTCTGGTCCAACACGTGTCACTGGTCTTCATCCAGTGCCTCCTCTCTTCTTGCAATGATGTCCTCCTTCTCGGCTTCATGTGGATGACGTGTCCTACGTCATCTACACAGTGTTTTCCTTTACGCTCCTGCGCAGGCGTACTTCTCTGTGCCTTGCCAAAAGTAGAGCAAAGTACTGTTCTGCGCATGTGCGGGGAAAGGCCAAAGAGCACCAGCACATATGCATTACAGTACTTTGCTCTGCCCTTGGCAGTGCAGAGAGAATTGCATCTGCGCAGGAGCGTGAAGGGGAACATTGTGTAGATGACACAGGACGCGTCACCCAAACGAAGCAGAAAAGGAGGATAGCATCGCGAGGAGACTGGCAATGCCAATCGAACCGGACCGCCGTGTAGGCGAGTATGATAAAATGGATTTTTTTTTTTTGCCTTACAGGGCAAATTGTAGTCATATATACAGCATTATAGAATGCTACCACATGGGGCTAAAAGGTGATGGCCATAGGTAATATGAGAAAAAATTGGTAAACAAGTTCACTTTAATATGGGAGTCTGCACCTTTTTGTACAGGTTTTCATAAACCTCTTGTGTATCCCAACAGATTTACTCTTCTACTCATCTAGAAGCAGAAGTCCATGCAGGGACATGATGTAGTGTGTACATTGCTTCATGTTGATAAAGCTAAGGTAATGACATGTATAGTCAGTAATTCATACATATTGTTAAATTTACTAGTAAGGTAGTTACTTAGGGGCACATATATCAAGAATGGTGTTTTGTATGGCAGTATTGATGAAGAGTTTGTTGGAGTAAAGTGTGAAAGATTTATGAAGAATTGTGTGCCTCATAATGAATGTGCTGAATCACTCAGCTCCTCTTCGCCAACATCAGAAACGTGGTAGATTTAAATTTTAATTTAGGTCACCTTTCTGGTATCAATTAGGATGAATTTGTTATCTCTCTGCTAGACCCCAACCACTTTTCAAACAGTGCGCGTGAGAAAACAAAAAGTCAACATTTCTATGCAACTCTTAGGGCCCGATTCATCAAAGTTTTCAAGACAGAATTCTGCTGTAAGAGCTCTGAAAAGTTCAGAGTTTTGTCTGACAGAGCACACTGTGATTCCGTCTGCATCGTTACTGTCAATGGCCCCCTCATCGTATATGTCTGAATCCCGTTGTATACACTGAATGTATGCTAAAATACTATGTGGACATTGCCTTAGCCTAAAGCTTCTCCATGTCTCTTTCAAAGGAGATGTGCAAAATAGATGGAAATTCAGCGCTACAGACACCCGAGATGAAAATAAAGATTGAGGCTGAGATGAAAATCCAGAAAAGTGGGGTTATTTTTTTTCTCACTTGTCATCTGTGTGCTGTCCATATGCAAAATTGAACATCTGCACTGCCCCATTGAATAACATTGATCAAAGTGCTTTCATACAAAAAATCAGATAGCACTAGTACAATTTATATGGGTGTGTGAGCGAGCACTAAATTGTATACAGATATTTTTTGGCTTGTATGCTTACTAGAGATTTCATCAATGTGAACATAGGACATTTTTTGGATCTTTTTATTTCTCGTGAGGAAGTGTTTCTGGCATTGGAGGGTTTATTGGAAATATTTTTCTGGCCATGTTTATGGGGGAACTCATAATAATATCAATGTGATCATTTAGATGCCACGATCTGTGTTCTAAATAAATTCCACAAAGAAAAAAATCCAACAAAATTTCTTAAACGTAGCTAAGTATACCTTTTATAGTGATTTCTTGGTATTATTATAAAACTGCGGAAATCTAATGAAGAACTATAAAAAAGTGTCTTGAAAATAGGGAAACTGGAGATATCAACCTCATTTAAAGAAAGGGAGGAAGCGTCGTGCTGCCTTTCAAATGGGACTGTCAGCTTTTCTAAAATGGTTACAGCAAAGTGTAGAAACAACGGTTGTTTGAACAGAGGTTCTGTCTCAACGATATCTATACAACACCCAGTTATTAAACCTTGCGATGATCTTGCCAGCCTCAAGTCATTGATGACCCCGGCCTAGGAGTACCGGTAGGAGTTGGGCGTGCAGTACATGTGCTGTAGCTGGCTTGTTCCCACTAGGATTGGATTAAGATCTTTTCTTTATGTGTAATAATACATCAAGTGAAATGCGTCATTCTAATTTGCTTATGTTGGTAAGACACATAGATATACGGTATTAGTCAAATTGATGATAGATAGTTAATATACTGTAAATCTATAAAATAATATAAGATCTCAAATACAGACTTATGTGCACTACTCAAAGTTTACATTAATTCACTTCTCTTCACAAAGGAGCGTCATACTTACTCAGCTATATAAGGCTATGTTCACACAACCATATTTTTGGTCCAAGAGCTGACAGTGAAAAAATATCATCTCACACAGGCAGTGCTTGGACCAATGTTATTCAGTTTGGATGACCACAATCTGATTTGTTTTTCACGTGAACCAGAAGTCAGTGTGAAAAAAAATTGCAGCATGCAGAAGTAGCTTCTGTATTATGGGTGAAACTTGCTTATTCAATTCCATGAGTGCGCAAAAAAGAAAAGTAATCAGATTCCATCGGATTATTGCATCCGATTCTTACAAATACATTGAATGATTAGTCAACTGTATTTGGTCTTGTAAATTTTATTAGTTGCTAAAGGATAAAAAAACAGATGTAAAAAATGGTACATATAGATAGCACACAGATGACCTTAGAAACGAAAAATGATGTTTTTGTAACCAATCGGGACGGTCCTATCACTATTATTAAAATCTCACCTCGTGTCAGTCGACCTCAATATAAATGGGAGCAGAGCAGGCCCAACTGGTCAGACACCTGGACTTAAGAAGCTAAATGGATGAAATTGCTAGCTCAAAAAGGGGAAGCTACACCCCTGTTTGTACAAAATATAAGAAACTATAGCAAAACCAAAGAAGTGAGCAGGAGCACACGTTAGTATACAGTACTTGCAATGTGTAGGAGCATGTTCAGACTGTGGGCATTTAACTGACAAGACCCAAGAAAAACACTAAGTATCTATATACTGTAGCTTCCCATGGGCAGATATATCAACAGTAGGACCTTGGTTCTGCTCAGCCTCCATCTTTATTGAGGTCATCTGACACAAGGTGAGGTTTTAATACTAGCAATAGGACCATCCCGATTGGGTACTTGTCACGGTGGGATGGCTCTTACACTTTTTTTTATCAAAATGGTGCTAACAAAGTACCCTATGTTATTTACTTGTACTATTACTATTTACTAGTAAAGAGCGAATAGTGAAATATTTGGATTCGGGAAAATTGTCACAAATACTTTCTAATATCCGTGTATTTATACCGAATAATGGATCCAATGAAAGTCAATGGGAAAGTCGAATATTTTTCTGCTGGACCCAACAAACAGGTCTGTGGGAATGAGAAAAAAGCTGACATGGATGGAAAAGTGGTAAAACTAAATGGGAACAGCATGGAGCAGATGCCTGCATACCTTTCTGACTCACACCGTGAAATAGATGAAAAGTCGGCAATTCATATGCCACGTACAGTAAAATCACAGCAGTAGCCGACAGGATAGAATAGACAGATTACATACAGTATATACACATATAATAGTTAGATGTGTAGATGCCAGTGACACAAATATACATATATATATACACTGCTCAAAAAAAAAAAAGGGAACACTAACACAACACAATGTAAAGGGTATGCCACACTAAACAAGGTTGCTAACGAGAT
>VIAB01007085.1:57635-68081 GCA_009801035.1 Oophaga pumilio | reverse complement strand
TGTACATGTATTTAATTATTAAAAGATTATTTTTCTAAAAAAAAATTGCGTGGGCTCCCACGTAATTTTTTTTAACCAGCAGAGGGAAAGTCGACGGCTTGGGGAAGATGTTTATAGCCTTGGAAAGGGGTAATAACCATGGAGCTTCCCAGGCTATTAATATTAGCTCACATCTGTATACTTAGCCCCCCAGGCTAAAAACATCAGCTCTTAGGCACCCCAGAAAAAGCGCATCTCTAAAATGCGCCAATTCTGGCACTTAGCCTCGCTCTTCCCACTTGCCCTGTAGCGGTGGCAAGTGGGGTGATAGTTGGGGGGGTTGTCGTCACCTGACAATACAAAGGTGACATCAAGCCCCGAAGTTAGTAATGGAGAGGCATCAATAAGATGCCTCCATTACTAACCCCATAGTCACATCGTATAAAAACACACACCAAGAATAAAGTCCTTTAACTGAAAAAATGATACATACTCCTTTAATAATCTTAATTAAATCATACTTACAACAGGAGACAGGAGCATTAGCCCTATAATACCCTATTGGTCAGTATAAATGGCCCTAAATACCCCATGACTCCCATCCTTACAAGGGCAGTACACAGCTTTCCATCAGCTAGACTAGCCCTAGATAGCAATGCATGTCTCCCTATCTAGGGCTAGTCCAGACTGTCATTTCTAGGTGTTTCCTTGAAGTATTGATCATTAGGTCTATTTTTTATGTGCATACATTGCCCACCACTGTGGCTGTATAATTCATTTAATTTAATATTGCCAAGCTGTTTTTACATACTTTATATTTTATTAAAAGTTAAGTTCTCACCTGGCTGTAATATATTTGATTATTGTGAGTTTGGGAAATACTAGAGTGTTCGGGGCCCCGAGCACTTGTAATCTTGTGCTATTTTCTCTTCACTATATAAGTGAGAAAAATAAAAAGAAATCCTTCTTGGAAAAGACTGAACTAAAGCATTAAAAACAGGGGTAACAAAAGCTATTACAGAATCACCTTTTTACCTAGGACCTACTGATATAACAGTGCTTTCTGTAATAAATGACAAAGAGCAAGCATTGAAGACAAAGTCAATGATTTATATCCTGTCCTCACACGGACAATATACAGAAACATAAGGTAATGTACGACAGCTGTCATTTAAGAGAACAAACATGAGCAGCACAAGGAGGAAGAGAAAGGAAAATTGATGGTCTTTGTAATGTGAAGCCAGAAATACTAGGAAAGAAATATTAGTTGTTCTTTTAAGGGTCCGTACGTGTGGCTGTGTCTGTATCTATGTCATGTGGATTATGATACATCTCTTATAGACTGTACTGGTACCATACCAGGGGCGAACATACCATTGGTGCAACCGGCGCAGTCACACAGGGGCCCAGGAGGTAAGGGGGCCACTTCCACTTGTACTGCAAAGGGCTCACATATTGTTCTTGCACAGGGGCCCTTTTGCTTCTCTGTCCACCTCTGTACCATACTGTACGTCTGATTGTATACACAGACATACAGGTATCTAAAGATCTTAGAAATGGATGGGAATTTTGGATCTTAGATAGAGAAACTAAAACAGATCCTCTAATTTTAGATAAATACATAATCACATGCATTCATGGTATTTGCCCTTGTTTGACCACGAATCACTTACATATTTGCTTTTACCAAGTCTTGCATTTATCATCAAGACAGGTCTTTGGTTGTGAGTGCAAACGATTGATGATTTCATTACTATGCAAGAAGAGATTTTGAAAATACTGAGGATTTGAAACTCATTTTATTAGAAAATGATATAAAGCTTTCATCTATAATGATTACCTGTATTAACATAAAACCAAAAGCTTCTGGACACTTCAGACTACAAGACTAAGCTTCCATTACTCCTATACATGTACATTTTAGCATTAGTATTTTTTTTCTCACTGTACAGCAAATGTCCGTAAACACTTTTTGAAATAGTCTTCATGCTTTGGAAGTTCATAGGACAAGACATGAAAAAAAAATTTTGGGAGCAACCTGTAGACGTTATTTGATAAAAAAAAACTGTGTTCTTCTAGGCTGATGAGAATGTCATTGAACATACATAAATATGCAGTGAAAGTGTAGAAAAATTATTTTATTCACTGTAGTGTAGCGGTAACACCGTAAGCAGTGATGAGGAGTGACCCAGCAAAGTTCAAAGCAAAAGTCTCTTTAATGTTTAACTCACAAATAATGCACAGCACACGATATCCCCTGGATCGCAGCTGGGAACCATATCCTCTGGATTACAGCCAATAAACACGCCAGTCCACCTCCTGAGACCAGTTGCCGTGGGCAACTGCACCGCTGTGTACACTGTGGGTACCTGGCTATTCAGCTGCCTTGTCTGTTTAGTTCATCTTGCCTGTGTTACCTCTCACAGGCAGAGCTGTGCAGGGCCGACTGCTCTGCACTCTAGCAAACACCAGACTGACACTGACCCTGAACTTGACACACTCAAACCCTATACTGCAGGGTTTTTAACTAGAATCTGTGGCCATGGGCCACATGGAAAAACCCGGGCCAGGAATGAAACGGACTGCAACACTACCATCTGCAGTCTGTTTCCAAACACCAAAACCCAGAGAAGTTTTTCTCTAAATCTGCCTTGGACAACCAGCATGTCCAAGACCTATACTCACTTTAATCTGCATTGCAACTACAGCTACGCCTGTGACTGCAATGCACTCTCATGGCCTCAATATGCCTCTGTGCACATCCAGTGGGAACATACAGAGGCCTTTTACATGTAACACCAGTCACTGCCTCACACCACATACCAATGTAAAAGTACTGAATATCAATATGTATTAAATTAAAGGGGTTTCCAAGCTCAACATAAATTTATGCAGCACCTTTGTGACTGCAAATTGTTGAATCCTGACAGTGTGCAATATGCACACTATCAGGATTCTACTCGATTTCCAGCTTGCGCAGTCAGTCACGCGACCTCAAATATGCGATTTGCATAGTTGAGTTTACGTGCCTAATAGCTTCTCATCAACTTCTTTAAAACATTGACAGAAGTGGATGACACGTTAGTCCCACATAATCCCAAGTACGCAAATCGTCTATTTGCTATAAAGTGGATTCCTGCTTAAGCAAGCAATAGAGGGGAATCCTGACAGTGTGCATGTTGCACACTGTCAGGATTCAGCAATCTGTAGTCACGTATGTGGAGTTCAGAAAATCCCTTTAAACTACTGCGAATTAAAAAAAATTCTAATAAATGTTTTATGTAGGCTTTTACAGTACATTATGGAAAACTGGAATAATTAGGTCACTTGAGTTTTGTAAAACTGACTATATTTTTCACTTCGTTTGTTACTTTCAACTAGTACATTTTTGTATTATTTGATGTTCTTCTAATTTCATATTGCCAGACAACAGCACTGATCTTCTGTGGCTTAGCTTGTAGCGTCTTGTTACATTTATGTAAAGAAAGTTTCAATGATCTTTCATGGAAATAACAGAAAACATTGATTGATTTAAGCCTAATTATTTCACAAAACCTCCCTTTTACCAATCTCACAAAAGCCTTAGCTCTATGAATATTATTTTCTACTTATGTGCATTCCATCTTTTATAACAGCCATAAGCTCTACCAACCTGGACTGGGAGAACTGGGAGACATCTCACATCATTATATCTAGCCATTATAACCAAGTCAAACAGATAGCATAGTATAATATGGATGAATAAATAAAGATGGGGAATCTGTCTTTACAGTAACATAAGCAGCACATTTGGGGGATCTTTTTATATGCAAAAATTAAGCTGCAACACAAAGTGTTACAATAAAATTACATAATGGTGCAGCCTTTATATCATAATCAGAGAAAAATACATGGATTTTCATTGGGTCCTGGTCTTCCTGACAGCTCCTTTCTCATAACATATGAAATTACCGCAGCAGTTATAGAATACATTCATTATTAAACACATTTATGTGTCCAAGCCATGACTTTATGTCAAAATGTAGCAGCCTCAGGACAGCATTAAAATGAAGAAAGATAAACCTGTCCTTTATGTTTAATACTCTGTGGAACCAGCAATAAAAGATAAGTCAAGGACACAAAAATTACAAAAACTACTACAATTTCTAACTGCAAAACATATTATAGAATTCTGTAACAGAGACTTTGTTAAAAAAATATATATATTTTTGTCTTATGTTCATAATAAAAAAACTGATGAAATAGATGAAACAGTGGTATTTTTAGTTACAGTAAGTATGTTTTATGTGGTGCTTGTGCAGGATATTGTGATGGGTGAACAGTAAGCACCTTACTAATCTGTTTTTTTAAGTCATAGGCCAATTTGTCTGCTCCACTCATAGGGCTGGGTATGATAGTCCTTCCTAATATGCTCTTTTGCTTAATTATCAAATGAAACCCCCTGTCATAAGAAGCCCCTGTGAGGGAGAGTAGCCTATGTCTCCTGCAATGACAGCAGGAATCAGTGGAAATACACTCCTAAAGGGGTAGTCCCATTCAGAAACGTTTTCTTCTAAGACTAGGCCCTGGATCCAGTCAGGATAAGTACCGTAATGCACAGTTTGGTTTTTACTACTAACAGAACTTATAGTGAAAAATTTCCGAAAAGGGCCAGCCCCTTTAAAGAGGACCTATACCCAATCTGGGACTATCCTGGGGCTGACACTTTTATTAAAGAGTATGTTTCTTCTTTAACCACATATCATGTATGGATTTCTACCAATATAGAATACTCATTTGGAAAAAGGGAAAGTCTATGTAAGGCATCCTTCACATGTCCTGGTGAAATCCATGGTCCGTGTGCCATCCCTATGTATGTATGTTACATCCATTTGGTCGTTTGCTGTCTGTGTGTACATGGTTCACATCAGTGTGGCATCTGTGTGCAGTCTGTGTGACACATACTACAGTTTGCGCTGATCCCAGGCACCGGCGGCTAAAGGCAGCTCTCATCATTGTCACTTGGTCTCCTTGAGATCAGCGCAACCAGGCGACAATGATGGACACTGTATTCAGCAGTAGCTGTATAACTCCTGTGTAAAAGAAAGAATTAAATTAAAAAATTGCATGGGCTCCTGCATAATTTACATAACAAGCAGAGGGAAAGCCCATGGCTGGGGACTGATATTAATAATCTGGGAAATATCCCATAAGCTTCCTAGGCTATTAATAAAAGCTCATAGCTGTTTGCTTAGCCATTTCTGGTAAATTCACAGGGGAACCCAGAAAAAAATGATGCTGGGTCCCCCGTATAAATTCAAACCAGCAAAGGCTAAACAGCTGTGGGTTGATATTTATAGCCTGTAAAAGGGCCAGAGATATTGCCCCCCTCCCAGGCTACTAACATCAGCCCTCAGCCACCACAGAAATGGCGTATCCATAAGATGCACCAAATCTGGCGCTTAGCCTCGCTCTTTCCATAATGGGTGTGCGTGTGTCCTTATTTGCGGCCCTTAAAATATGGATCACATATGGACACAAGAAAGGACGTATGAAGAAGGTGTAAGACACGTTCCCTCCTTGTCCTGGTAGGAGGGTTTCTATTATATGTTTTCTTTAGCACTGAAATTACATGCTAGAACAACATCATGTATTATTGTCTTATTAAGGTAATAATATAATAAAGCTGCATGTTTTCTTATACAGTTACAGTATTCGGCTCCCTGGAACTTTTCAACCTTTTCCCACATATCATGCTTCAAACATAAAGATAACAAATGTAAATTTTTGGTGAAGAATCAACAACAAGTGAGACACAATTGTGAAGTTGAATGAAATTTATTGGTTATTTTAAATTTTTGTGGAAATACAAAAACTGGAAAGTGGGGCGTGCAATATTATTTGGCCCCTTTACTTTCAGTGCAGCACTCACTCCAGAAGTTCATTGTGAATCTCTGAATGATACAATTTTGTCCTAAATGACTACCAATGATAAATATAATCCACCTGTGTAAATGCACGTGCTCTGTGATAGTCTCAGGGTTCTGTCTGAAGCACAGAGAGCACCATGAAGACTAAGGAACACAACAGGCAGGTCCGTGATACTGTTGTGGAGAAGTTTAAAGTTTTGGAAATCATTTTGTATCCAAATCTGGCTTTAAACATCCCAAGGAGCACTGTGCAAGCGATCATATTGAAATAGAAGGAGTATCATACCACTGCAAATTTACCAAGACCCGAATGTCCCTCTAAACTTTCATCTCAAACAAGGAGAAGACTGATCAGAGATGCAGCCAATAGGCCCATGATCAGTCTGGATGAACTGCAGAGATCTACAGTTGAGGTGGGACAGTCTGTCCATAGGACAAAAATCAGTCGTACACTGCACAAATATGGCCTTTATGGAAGAGTGGCAAGAAGAAAGCCATTTCTCAAAGATATCCATAAAAAGTGTTGTTTAAAGTTTGCAACAAGCCCCCTGGGAGACACACCAAACATGCGGAAGAAGGTGCTCTGGTCAGATGAAACCAAAATCGAACTTTTGGCAACAATGCCAAACGATATGTTTGGCGTAAAGGCAACGCAGCTCATCACCCTAAACACACCATCCCCACTGTCAAACATAGTGGTGGCAGCACCATGGTTTGGGCCTGCTTTTCTTCAGCAGGGACTGGGAAGATGGTTAAAATTGATGGGAAGATGGATGGAGTCAAATACAGGACCATTCTTGAAGAAAACCTGTTGGAGTCTGCAAAAGACCTGAGACTGGGACGGAGATTTGTCTTCCAACAAAACAATGATCCCAAACGTAAATCTACAATGGAATGGTTCACAAATAAACATATCCAGGTGTTAGAATGGCCAAGTCAAAGTCCAGACCTGAATCCAATCGAAAATCTGTGGAAAGAGCTGAAAAATGCTGTTCACAAACGATCTCCATTCAACCTCACTGAGCTCAAGCTGTTTGCCAAGGAAGAATGGGCAAGAATTTCAGTCTCTCGATGTACAAAACTGATAGAGACATACCCCAAGCGACTTGTAGCTGTAATCGCACCAAAAGCTGGCGCAACAAAGTATTGAGTTAAAGGGGCCGAATAATATTGCACGCCCCACTTTTCAGTTTTTGTATTTCCACAAAAATTTAAAATATCCAATAAATTTCGTTCAACTTCACAATTGTGTCCCACTTGTTGATTCTTCACCAAAAATTAACATTTGATATCTTTATGATTGAAGCATAATATGTGGGAAAAGATTGAAAAGTTCCAGGGAGCCGAATACTTTCACAAGGCACTGTATAAAACCTGATAGTTCGCTGCAGCTAATAGTAAATACATTGGTAAGCATGGGTTTATTTTTCTCCACATAAATGTATTTGTTTCCATTCCCTTCAGGGGTCTCTGGAAGTGGAAATTTGTATAAATCAAACATGTGAGAATGGAGAAAACAAATGAGGCCGATTTATCAAAACTTTCTAACAGAAAAGCCTTGCCCGACATTTACTCTGCAAAACAGAGGTCAGGGATAAGCTATTTCTTCACTTTTCTCTGCTCAATGTAGAAACAGGAAATATCTTGACCCTGCATTTATCACCCCCCTCTTCAGCTCCTGACCCAGCTGCTCCTCTCCTCCACTCCACTCTGAAAGGGACTTTTGCAGTGACTTATGACTCACACAGGGAAAATTGACCTCCTGTTTCTACACAGATCTTAGAAGGATTCAGCTAATAAGCTTTTAATCATGTGATGTCATAGACCTAATGAAGTAGAGAATAATTAGCTGGGTAGAAGGGCAAAATGAGCAATTGTAAGTACACAGTGCTATGTAATATGATGACTGCAATATATTAAGAGGATAAAACTTTGATGGGAAGAGGATTTCTTTAATATTGAAAATGTACATCATCACTTGCCTTTGTCTTTCGTACATGCTCCATGACACACACTTATGTGATAAAGATCTCATGGGCAGCGGCAATCAAATAATAACTTGTATAAAAGTTGTTGAAAAAAATAAAAAAAGAACAGTAGAATTGCTTTTTTCCATAAATATAGGTTAAAGGGGTGTTTTAATTGCTGCTCGGTGTATTAAAAAATAAAGAAAAAAGCTAAACTAACTTCCTTGTAATTAACCGACCCGAGTGCAGTCTGCTCAGTGGTCGGTGTTTACACCGCAATCAAGACACTGCATGTGATTGGCTGCTGCAGGTGATTTCAGCAGTGCGTCATTGTGGACGTCACCGATGACGAGACGTTAAGGTTGCCTGACAGTGGCAGCCAATCACAGGCTGCAGCAGTCCTGTTGTTGGAATGGTGGCTTTTCCCTTGTGGTATAAATACAGACCACGGAGCAGCCTGCACTGGATCTAGGTAAGGAAGTGAGCAGTCTGCGACGGACTGTGGTAAGTGCCGGTAGGTATCGTTTCTTTTGTTATTCTTTAATATTGTAAGCCACAGGCAAAAATTTTATTTTGTCTGGACAACCCCTTTAAACAGCACATTTTATGTACCCCAAAATGGTGCCACTAAATCTAAATCTCATAATGCAAAAACAAGCACTCGCACTACTACGTCAGAGGAAAAATACAAAAATTACATTAATGTAAAAATGAAAACATCTCTTGTCAGGATGGCCAAAAACGGCCTTAATCTTAAGGTGTTAAATCTGCAAAAGGAATTGTATATGTTATAAGGATCTACCAATCAAAAAATGAGGTGTATACAGCAAGGTAGAAGTGCCTCCTTACACCTGACTTCTAGTACAGATCTTGTACACCGAAGAAGGTCATAACTGACCGAAATGTTTGTTGTATGTACTCCTAGTTTTTGATTAAAATCATCATCACATATCACTGGTGTGTGCCGAGATTATATTGCATCATTGCACGGATTGGGATCCTACTCTGGCACCACAGTCCTTTTTTTCTCTCTAGCAGTTGTGCCAACGACTAATTTCCACACTATCCAGATAGTGTCCAGATAGATCTATCCCTATTTATTTATGATTAAGTCAGTCTGCTTTACTGACGGGTTTAATTTAATTGTTTTGTTTTTTCACAAGTCACTGGTGGTTAGGATACATTTTGTTGTTTTTTGATATTATTGGACGAAATTCTCGTTTTTTTAAAGGCAATTATTAAAAGTTATATTTTAAGCCTGCACTTCTACCTTGCTGTATACACTGCAAAAGGAATTGAAATAAGTAAGCCAGACACAAGCCTCCCACTTGGTTAGAATTGTTACGTACAGATACGTTTTACACCAAAATAAGAGGAGAAAGGTGACAAAAGACTGACATCACATTATCTGAGAGTCAATCAGACTGGAATTAAAGAATTCAAGTGCAGGTGACTAAATACAGCACAGTTCACACCAGCATGTATAAAATTGATACGCAAACTAAATGATGATTTGTCACCTCAACAAATATACATCATAGGGGTATGTGCATACGTTTAGTATTTACAGATGATTTTTTAGCTGCAAAAGCAGAGTGTTGGCAGGAAAAACGCCGTGTAAAGAACATGCGTTTTTGTGTGCAGTTTTACTTCCATTTTTTCCCATTCATTTGAATGGATGAAAAACGCTGAAAGAACAGACTTGCTGCAGATCTGAAAAAAAAAATGCTTTGAAGGATCAAATCTGCAAGGAAAAATATAAGCAGCATGGGCATGGGATTTCAGAAATCTCATTCTCTTTGCTGGTACTGTAAAACGCTGCGACAAAAAACGCGCAGTAAAAACATTGAAAAAATGCAATGTGTGAACAAACCCTGAGTCAGTTTCTGATTGTTACAGAGCAGTGTAGTCTATGCCTTTTTTGTCTCACTGCACACTAACTAACATTTACATTACCTTTCTGTAGCAGAAGTAAGATGTCAGGAGTGGGTTTGGTATATTTATGACGTAACCTTCTCATGATATGAAATATTTACAGCAAATATCAGAAACTAGGGATCTGATGGGAATTAAAGGTCCTTGGTTTCCCATGAGGAGCAAAGGAAAATGAAAGTTATGCCAATTTAGCTGTTACACAATGCTGCTTGTTTGCTTACTCTTTGGACGTAGAACATTCATGGACTTACACATAACATATCCCGTTCCTCAAAAGCACAAAATAACAAACTATTTCATCTAACCCACATATTTTGGCTTTGATGTGATCTTACAACTTTTTTCCTGTCAAGTAACGTTGTGTGACTAGTGGGTATTAGAGTTGAGCGAAACAGGTCAGTCAGATTCATAAGTCGCCGACTTTCGCCAAAGTCGGGTTTCGCCGATTGAAACCCGACCATATTGTGAAGTCGGCCATGCGGTCGGCAAAACGAGGATTCCAAGAATGCTTGTAGGCGCCTTTTTTTCAGCCAATGAGCAAGGACGTGCACTGTGGGCAACGAGATGACATGTGCAGCGTCCACCACCTTCTTAGAGAAGGGCATTGAAGTAATTGGCTTGCTTTGGGGGGCGTCAGTGTCTATAAAAGCCCTGAC
>VIAB01007085.1:32262-43249 GCA_009801035.1 Oophaga pumilio | reverse complement strand
TTGGGTCGAGTTTCAGTCGGAACTCCGACTTTTTCCGATAGTCGTCAGATTTTGTTCGACTCGACTTTCGGAAAAGTCGGGTGGTCCGAAACGCGACTCGACCCTCCCGGAGGCAAAGTCGCTCATCTCTAGTGGGTATTACTCATGTAAGCTGCGGTGACCTCACAAATGAGTTTCAGCTTGGTGAAAAATTGTGACACTAAAGCTGTGCGCCCACAATGAGTTTTTGACGCTGCGTATTATTGCTGCGTCAAAAACTCAGCGTCTTACAGTTCCAGCAAAGTGGATGGGATTTATAGAAACCTGATGCCCACTGTGCTTTTTTTTACTCAGCACACACGGACTGACGGTGCAATTTCGAGCCGCAGCAAGTTAATTTCTTTTGCGGGTTTGCTGAGTTTTATGTGCAGATTTTTCCCATAGACTTGCATAAAATGCGCAAATTCCACACATACATTTTTAGTGTGTTTTCGGAATTGCATATATGTCTATATCAATAAAGTTTTATCCAATACCAGGGCATATAAAAAAGCAGCTTTATTTAAAACCTGATATACCGACAAGAGCCAAAAACCGCAGCATAAAAAACACGATAAAAACGCATGTACAAAAACACACCCAAAATCAAAATGGAAAACAGCAAGTAACCTAATTTATCTCAGGGCTCATACTCATCTACGTTTAAAACAGACGAGTGCAATCAGATTAAAAAAATCGGATTACACTCTGACTAATGGTAGTCAATCATAATATGTTCACCTGCAATTTTTTTCTCAGTTCGGATCATATTGAGAAAAAAATGCAGCATGCTGCGAGAGGCCGCGTATATCGGACGGGGCTCGCCAATGCAAGTGAGTTGGTGCGAGTAAAAAAAAATAAAAATCACACGGCACATGGACCTTGCGTGCGGTGTCCAATTTTTACACAACCATCTCATAGGAAACCCAACATTTCATCAGCCAAGTACAGTAAATTGACAGTGTGACCTGTCAGAGTAAAATAGAATAGATATATACATAGAATAGATAGACAGAAAGATGTCAGTTACATATATAATTAGTGCAGTGCGTGTGTAGTTTAATATACATATATTTAGTTAAAAAATAAATAAAAGAAAAAAATATTGTGGGGTCCCCTTAATTTTTATTAACCAGCTGAGGGAAAACTGACAGTTGGGGGCTGATGTTTATAGTCTGGGAAGGGGGTAATAAACATGGAGCTTCCTAGGCTATTAATATCAGCTCACAGCTGTCTACTTTTAGCCTTTACTGGTTATTAACAAGGAGTGACCCCTCAAAAAAAATGACATGGTGTCACTCTATAATTAATATCCATCAACGGTTAGGCTGACAGCTGCGGGCTGATATTAATAGCCTTGAAAGGAGCCATGGATATTGGTCCCCTACCAGACTAAGAACATCAGCTTTTAGCTGCCCCAGAAATGGTGCATCCATTATATGCGCCAATTCTGCTTAGCCTCCGCTCTTCCCGCTTGCCGTGGTGCAGAGGCAAGTGGGATAATCGTACAGGGGTTGATGTCAGCTTTGTAATGTCAACTGACACCAAGCCCAGGGGTTAGCAATGGAGAGGTGTCTGTAAGACACCCCATTGCTAACCCCATAGTCAAATGTAATAAAGACACAGACCGAGTAAAGTCGTTTAATTGAAAAAAATACACAAAGTCCTTTATTTGAAATAAAAACTCCCTGACCCTCTTATTAATGTATAAATAAAAAATAATAAAACACCATATTACTCACTTGTCCGCAGATAATCCCTATGTAATGCTGTCCCACAAAGAACTCCAGCTCTGCTACATCCGGATGATTTGTTGAGCGGTGGCATGATGTGACCGCTCAGCAAGCCAACTGGAACACACTGAGACAGGAACATGATTATGCTCCTGCAGTGTCTAGTGCTGACATGACTAAGGTCGCTGGAGTTCATAGCCAATGAAACTTACTGACATCACTGCTCATTTCTGGGGCAGCTGGGGGCTGATGTTCTTAGTCTAGGAGTGGGCCAATATCCATGGCCCTTTCCTAGGCTATAAATATCAGCCTGCAGCTGTCTGCCTAGCCTTTTGCTGGTTAATTATAGGGGGAACCTCACGTCAATTATTTTTTGGGTCACCCCTTGTTAAAAAACAGTAAAGGCTAAGGAGACAGCTATGAGATCATATTAATAGCCCAGAAAGCTCCATGTTTATTACCCCCTTCCCAAACTATAAACATCAGCCCTCAGCTTTCCCTCTCAGCTTGTTAATAAAAATTAGGGGGACCCCATGCAATTTTTTTCTTTTAGTTATTTAATTATGAGCTAAATACATGTACAGTAAGCTGCACTGCACTGATTACATATCTCAATGATATCTATCTATCTATCTATCTATCTATCTATCTATCTATCTATCTATCTATGGCAAATACGGGAACAGCACACATATAAAGAAATTCATTGGGTGCAGGGCCTTCCAGGCTTGGAATTCCTTCCTTGCTGTGCAATATAAAAGTAGAATAAAGAGGCAGCGCTCCAGTCTATCTATCTAACTATCTAGCTATAAGATTGTTTTATTACTTAGTAAACTAGCTTGAAATGACAGAGAAATATAGTATGTAAAAGCTGATATTAAAAACGTTTTGCATAAGCATGTCATCTGGATGCTAGGTGAGAAAAATCGCACTGTACTCGCTACTCGCATGACACTCATCCTGCATTTCAGGAACAACATTGGACCGATTTTATAAATGCAGATGAGTGTGAGCCAAAATGCTGCAGAATTGCTGCAAAAGCTCATCGTGGGAACATAGCCTAAGTTTGTTGCTTTCAGATAAACTTATTACATAATTATTATTATTTTACAATTTTATAGCGCCATTTATTCCATGGCGCTTTACATGTGAAAAGGGGCAAATATAGACAAGTACAATAGACGTGAGCAATACAAGGCACACACAAGTACAGAAGGAGAGAGGACAACAATGTTTCTTGCAAGTAAGGCCGGGATCACACATGCGACGAAGTCGTCTGACACTCGCATGTGAAATCCCAGCTCTGGCGCCGGTACTCGGGAGTGGAGCGAGCGGCTGCACAGAACTACACGCAGCCGCGCTCTCCACTCCCGAGTGCCGGCGCCAGAGCTGGGATTTCACATGTGAGTGTCGGACGACTTCGTCGCATGTGTGATCCCGGCCTAACTGTTGTGACGTCAAAACTGTTTAACTACTTCATGACTGGGTCATTTTCCCCCTTACGGACCAGGCACATTTTCAGTATCATACATACACTTCAAATAAGTTTTTTATGTTTCTTTCGTGACACATAGGTCTTAATTTTTACGTCATTTTTATATTCCAGATTTTTTTTCTGTTTTGGTGATATTAGGGGAGAATGCAAAGAAAAATAGGGAATATGCGGAATACAAAGGATCACTATAAACATTTTAAATTGCGCTCTCCTTTTGGAAGAGATTATTTTTATATATGGGACTGGGAGTGTCCCATTTTTTATGCTTTTTTTAAACTTTTTTCTTTTTGCTATTTTTATTTATTCATTTTTTCATTTGCTTTATACACTGTGCCCTCCCATGAGATCTTAGAAAAAAATCTTTGGTGGCATTTTAGCACATCAATACTTTATTTCTGCTAATTTCTCTTGTAACTGCAGCTGGTATATTGTCTCTCCAACTACAGTGAAGTTCTCCCAGAGCCACTGAGTACTCCATGTTTTCACTTTTTTTCTAAATCTGCCATATGGTTCCAGAGATATGAGCCTTTTTAGTTACTGGTACATTATTATGGTACTTACCAATGGAGGATAGAAGGCTAAAGCCATGCCCCCTCCACACCCCTCAGAGAATTAATATACCTTCTCATGAACGCAACGTTATGTGAAACAGACCCTTCGCCAGGCAGGAGCATGTGGTGGGATACATCATGGTGGTTTCAGTATGATGGCTTAGTGGGGAATTTCACCTTAAGTCTTAGACCATGTAGAGGTATAACCAAAGGGCTGGAGCAGTCTGCAACCCTCCAATCCACTGATAACCGAATGCAACAGGCCTCGTTTTCGAGATAGATGGAGGTCCTATACATTTATGGCATATTCTGTGGATATGCTTCAAACTTACAAGATAGAAATGGCTCTAACTGTTATTATTTCTACTATAAAAATAATTTTTTTTCTTTTAATTCTCTACATTCTTCTTATTCCTCTTAATTTATACATGTATCAAGTATATTATTAGTAATTAAAAGGGTATTCCAAACTCAGACTTTTACAAACATCTAATATATGTGTGTCCCTCCTATGGACTTCTGAATGGTTCTCCATCTTGTGTTGCTGTTTATGGAGAACAAGCGTGTTTGGCCATTCCATAAAAATGAATGGAGAGAGCTGCACATGTAATGAATCCCCCTTTTTATTAATGATGATGCCATGTGGGTCCTAGAAGTGGGTCCCACACCTATCAGACAACTACATCATATTTTGTGAATAAATATCAATTGTGTATCATTAATAAAGAATACCTGGTCGTAATGCAAGGCCCTGTGGGATAAGCTGGCATACTGAAGACTTAGGCGTCCCTTGTCTTGAACTGCATCTTTTAGTTCATTTTCCTAGATAAAAATTACAAAAAGGTAACTTAATGAAAGGTGAATATACACTTATGTGAATTAAACATTGCCCGGCAGTATGACCTACAATAGCATATAAAGATCTTGTGAGTATGGAGAAATGACTTACAGTTTTATGGTAAACCCACGTATAAATGAGTAGGACAAAAAGTCAGATACTAGAGATTATTTTATATGTGACCTCCATTATCCATAACATTCACTGTTCTGGTCTTCAGCGTTCAAAAACGGTGCCACAGAAACCCACCATATACTATCAACCAGCAGCATATATTAATTTACCATTTATTGCCACAATATTACCAACTTTTAGTAGTTTCTAATAACAGTGTCATATAGTGACTTATAATACAAGTGCCATAATATGCTTAATATTGCCAGTGCTATAGATCACCCCAATATTAATGCTATACAGTGACTATTAATGCACATTTAAGGTGTAGATCATCTGAAAACTTTCCTGCAGCAGCTGAATTTGACAATCACTTGCATCTATGATCAATATCAACTTTTCAACTGTATAAAAAGAGAAATAAGGTTAGAAGTAAGGATTGAGAATGGATGTTTCCCTTGGGGTTGGCTTGAGTTCCCGAATCTGGATGCCCGCATTACCCACTCATAGAAAGATGAGATGATGGATAGAGATGAGCGAATTTTTTCGGATTCGGTTCCGAATACGATCGGACTCGAATATTGTTTTTGTAATATTCGTCGAACATAGCCGGACGTCATTAGAGTCAATGGGAGTAAAAATTACGGAATATGTTCGGAACCGATCATAAGACAAACATTCGGCACGAATAGTATTTGAATATGGCTCGAATATGTCAAAATCAGAATCGGGGCCAAAATCTGAACAAATTCGCTCATCTATAATGATGGAAGAAGCTATGCCAGTATATATTCTATACGTTCTGTATATTTTAGATGAATTTCCTGTTAAATGTTATTGGTCAGTGATATTTTTAAGTGATTCAAACATTCTCTTTCAATAAAAATAATGAAGACAAGCAGTTGACTTTGTACATTATGGTTACTGTATTTTGTTTTTCAAAGGAAACTCATCATTTTACTATCAGCATGAGTTGCCAACCCTGGATAGATTGTGTGCCAGTCTAGATGATTAAGTCACTGCTTTCTCTAACGCTGCTGAGTGGACATCTGCCCAATTCCATTTGTACTCAACCTATCAATTTACTACATGCCGAGCTGCAAATTGCTCCATAAGAGCTCAGTGTTCTCTGACCTCTTACTAATATTGAAATTGAGACTGTACAGTCATTGGAAGCATTCGGTGACTCAATATTAATTAAAATCCTGAGTGATTAGCAAATATCTCAATAATCAGAAAGGTTGGACATTCTGCTCCAAAGATCCACAAAGAAACTTTTGTTAAAGCTGATTTGCAATTCAATTGACAACGTTTTTTTAGATTATATAAAAAGTACTAGAAAAAATAAGTGTTTGCATTGGCTCTTTTGTCTAAAGCTTTTTCTGGAGTGTAGATATCTTTAAAGTATTTGCCAAAAGTTACTCTTTCTTAGGGACCTTCCCCTTATAATGTCTGATTTAGATAATAATTTTATTGCCCATATTAGTTCAGGAGCATATTTTACTATAACATAATTTTAATATACAGTATTAAAATGTTAATTGTGGACAGTACACATATACTATCTGGGTGTTTGTGGTTTTCATGGACCCATAGACCACATCTGGTTTATTGCAGACACACGGGCAACAAAACATACATGGACATGTAAATAGCATCAAAGACGTTAATGAGTACGTGTTCTATCCAAAAAACATGGTGAGAGCATGTGCATGAGTCACAGATGGCTGGCTGGGTTCCTAGTAAATGTTTGACTTTTCTGAAAAAGCCAAGCTATCATAGAGCAGTAATTCCTATCACACTGAAAACATGCACCTCATCGCGCAAACCAAATACACTCTTCTCATCATTTCTTCTATTATAGCATTAGGCCAAATTCATCAAAATACCTGCTATCAGAGAAAATCATCAAGGATGGAGAAAACACATTTAATTGCACAGACTTTTTGAATGAAGTGTCCACCAGTTGCCAGCAGATACAAATGGACTGAAAGTCAACCCACCATTTTCGAGCAAAGCTTTCTGCCAAGGAGCTCCTTACTGGGCTCTAAGAAATCTCATTGGGCAACAAAACCCTGGTTGGAGAACATATATTTAAAACATAAAACAGGGACATTAGGAAGCTTTAAGGAAAACATTTTTGCGGTTGACCATTTTAGGTTTTTTTCACCAATTGGGAATGTACACCACTGAAAAGCACATTGTCATAGGCAGCATCTATCAGTCCTCACATATGTTCTTGTAGTAACCAATAATTAAAGAACATAGACACACTAAATAAAAGAGGAGCGAGACACAGATAAGAATGGGAGGAGACACAGATTAGATATTAGAACAAACTTGCATGTATTCAATGGTGCAGCGGTCTCAAGGGGCGCCAAAGGAATAATGGACAATTTAATAAATGTTAGCCAAACTTTATTCTTCCTCCAATACCACTGCCACAACGCGTTTCAACGGTCCAAACCGTCTTCATCAGGTGGCCCCACCTGATGAAGACAGTTTGGACCGTTGAAACGCGTTGTGGCAGTGGTATTGGAGGAAGAATAAAGTTTGGCTAACATTTATTAAATTGTCCATTATTCCTTTGGCGGCCCTTGAGACCGCTGCACCATTGTTTACATGCGAAAAGTCTCCAACGGAGTTAACAGCGGCAGGAGCAGTCTGGTTTATTTGGATGTATCGAGGACCTCTGGTTTACAGCCACCGGGTTAATAACTGAGGACATACGGTGACGTGTCATCCGGACGAGCGGGTTTGTGTGACCATCAGAGGAACACTGAAGCTTGATGCAAACACGGATGGGACGACATCACAAATAGAGAGAGGTGACCCGGAGCCTCAATAATCACACTCTTAATCTTGGTTGTGTAGATGCACACAACCATTACATGTGAGTGCATTGGCACTATTTTTAAAAAGTAGCCCTGTGAGTCTACACATGCGCCCTTTTTCTTTTCTTGTTTTACATTAGAACAAACTTGACAGTGAGGGAGATGAATCAGTGGAACAGGCTGCCACAAGAGGTGGCAAGTTCTCCTTCAATGGAAGTCTTCAAACAGAGGCTGGTTGATTTAGTGAATCCTGCACTGAGCAGATGTTTGGACCAGTTGACTCAGGAGGTCCCTTCCAACTAACATTCTATGATTCTATGAGACACAACTGTCTGTTAGTTGATCCTTAAACATTCACTAACATTTAGAACAGTAGATAATATACAAAGACCAAAATCGGACCCTTTGATTTGATGAATCTAACTGCTTCATCTTAGGAACTACACTAAATCCAGCTTTCTATTCCCCCCAGAAGAAGGGGCTAATGATACATTTAATATATTTTGGGACCACAATGGTTTAGCAGGAAAGAAACTCAACTGAGCTGTAATTCAGCTCTGACAATTGTCTGAAGCACAATGACAGTGAAAGCTTGGTGTCCTCGGCCTTCAGCACATTATTTATCATTTCATTTCTGGAGCCGGTGACAGAGGGACTTGGCAAGGCTGATCACCCTGGCATTGAAAACAGCAGCACCAGCCAGTCTATAGCTGTTTCCATTTTACAGTTTGTGTTTGTTACTTACCATTCTGTCCCTAAGTCAAACATTAGTAAAGTTGGACACGTCTCTGGTGTCATCAGTGGCAGTTTTTGACATTACAATTGTCCTTTCAGGAATGTTAATAATTAAAGGCTATTCTGTGGCTCACTTTGTTAAGTAGGTTGTAACCTCAATGTGGGTGAGATAAAATGTCATAGATGTGAGGCTACTGAGAAAAAAACAGGAACAGCAATGAGTGAGATGTAAACCTCATAGACATAAATATACATGTGTGTGGAACATACATTTGTGTCCAGAAGTATTTGGGCAGTGGCAGATTTTCCATAATTTCCTCTGTACACCACACAATGGATAAGAATCAATGTGATTGATGTTTCACAATATAGATAGATAATGATTAAAACACATACAAATGCAGCTCCATCGCTTCTTAACCTCATCCGGTTGTGGACAATTTTTATTTTTACACTTTTGATTTTATCTCCCCTTCTTCCAAGAGCCAGAACTTTTTTTATATGTACATTTTGTATACTCGTAAGAGGGCTTGCGTTTTGCTTGACGAGTTGTAGTTTTGAATGACACTTTTCACCTTTTAGGTATTTAAAAATGAGGAAAAATATTCTAAGTGAGGTGAAATGATGAAAAAATGCAAATCCCATTGTTTTTTAGGTTTCATTTTTACAACATTCATAGTGCAGCAAAAATAACCTGACAAAATTATGTTCCATATCAGTACAATTACGAAGAAACCAAACTTGTATAGTTTTTTCATTATATTAGCGAATTAAAAAATTCAGAACTTTGCAAAAAAAATTTAGTTTGTGTCACCATTTTCCGAGACCCATAACATTTTTATTTTCATTGATGGAACTGTACAAGGTCTTATTTTTTGAATGATGAGCTGTAGATTTGAATGGTACCATATTGAACTACATAAGTTTTGATTGCTTTTATTGTAATTTTTGTGAGGGGTGCAATAACAAAAAAAACAGGAATTTTGTTGTTTTGATTTTTTTCTTTACAATGTTTACTTAATGGATTAAATAAATATATATTTTCATAAAGTGGATTATTATAGATGCTGTAAGGCTATGTTCACACATTGGGTTTTTACTGCAGTTTTTTTACTGCATTTTTAATGCAAATTAAAAGCAGCGTTTAACAGCACCAGCAAAATGTATGAGATTTCAGAAATCTCAAGCACACACCTTGTTTTTTTTTCTTGACTGAATTGGAATGGATTGGAACTCAATGACCGACCAATGTGCGAGAGTAAAGAATTCCTGACCAATGTGGGAAATTGAACAATACATGACCAACTCAAGGGCAGACCAATGTGTGAAAGTAAACAGTGGCCGCCCTACAAAATGCTCTGCCAATGTCTTAGGTAAACTATTCCCCACCAATTCAACCCTCTCTGCTGTTGTTACATTTGTAATTATGTATTTTTTCATGAACTCATAAATTTTTTGATCAGAATAGTCACTATTTTTTCAGACATAAAAATCTTTTTCCATTAAATAATTTGATCAATTTGCCCTTATTTTTCAAAAAATGTTTTATGGTTTTACATATGTCTTGCATTGGTGCCCTAATACAGCATTGTTCATGCTTGTATGGTGGTAGCAAAGCTAAACATTGGGATGCTAAAAAACACATAAAAAACGCAGCAAGAAAATAAGTAAAACCTTTTTGTCTGCAGCTTTTTTAGTGCCAAGAGATCAGGTTTTGGCTGCAGAAAAAAGCAGCAAAAAAGCAACGTGTGAACATAGCCTATTATCTAATATGCTTTTTTTCCCCTTTCTTGTTAATTTTCATTGTTTGCTTGTACTTTATAAAGCAAAATTTATGATTGCAATACATAGTAAAAATGATGGTTTTCTATGAAGATCAGCCTATGGCTGGGTTTTATAGGAGTACTAAGATATCAGTGACACTTAACATCATTAGGTCTCCAGCTGCCACTGCAACAAATTGAAATCTTGTAATCATGTCATGGGGGTACAGTAACTGTTGGAACTAATGTGCCACTGGGATGATACGCCCTAAATGCTGCTGTCTTTGATTGAAAGTTCCAACCACTGCTGCTAGAGGTATTGACTATATAACACAGACGCCATCCGCCCTGTGTTGAATAGGCTCAACTCCTGAGCCAGCTCCATACAGCTGCATCCACTACATGATATAATAGTAATTAAAGTAATGGCATATTCTTTAATGGCTGATTCAGTCACAGGGCCTCAATCTGACTGATCATGCATTTCACTTACTGAAGACAAAAAGACCTACATGTTGGCATATGCAACAGATTAGGACTTATTATAAGTAAAAGGAGGACTTTATGCTGACCTGACAATAGATGGCGATGTTGTGTAACGTTTCCTTCTGTTTAATGTATTGTATAAGAATTAGTCTCACTTGTACTTTCACTTTCGTTTTGTTCCTGATGCAATGCTGAAATGACTGCATTCTTCCTTTACCTCATGTTGTTAGAAGTAAAAGCTTGTTATCCCATGAAGCCTGCTCTGTGAAGTTTTCTATTGCAAAGGTGTGGATTCAGAAGCTGTGCAACAGGTTATGGGCCCAGACACCCAGACAACCAGATACAGCGTACCCAGATACAGCGTACACCAGAGAATTCCAGACACCACAGATCGCAAGCACCAAGAATACCAGATACCCA
>VIAB01007084.1:90052-105726 GCA_009801035.1 Oophaga pumilio | reverse complement strand
AGCATGCACCTGAGGGGGACACAGCCCGCAGCGTGCACCTGTAGGGGACACGGCCCATAGGGCAGCACGCACCTGAGGGGGACTCGACCCGTAGGGCAGCATGCACCTGAGGGAGACACGGCCTGTAGGGCAGCGCACACCTGAGGGGGACACAGCCTGTAGGGCAGCGCCCACCTGAGGGGGGCACGGCCTGCAGCGCAACACGCACCTGAGGGGGACATGCACGTAGCACAGAACTGTCACGTGGATATGGCGGGCTCTGTCCTCAGGCTCTGTTGTATCCACCGCGGAGCAGCGTTGACCTGGTGGTTCCTGTGCAGCTTGTCTGCTGAGGGGAAATCGCCCTTTCTCAGCCTGATTGCAAGGTGTTTTTGTGTTATTTTGTACAGTAGCAGATTTTACCCTAAGTTTACAAACATGGCTTACAGTGTTTTGATGGATTGGGAAAGAATATGTTTTAGGCCATGTTCACACTATCCGTATTTGGTCAGTATTTTACATCAGTATTTGTAAGCCAAAACCAGAAGTGGAACAATTAGAGGAAAAGTGGAATAGAAACATGTCACCACTTCTGTATTTATCACCCACTCCTGGTTTTGACTTACAAATACTGACATAAAAATAATAAACGTGGCCTTAGACTGTGACATTTAATTTTCCACCTGGCACAAAAATTAGGGAAAGTTTTAATAGTAACATATAATGAATGTATTGAAAATTTATAGCCACAGTGGACCCTCTCACCTAACCAAATCAGCTCTCATACTTTCCACTGATGAGGGGCAATACCCTGAAACACTGTCTGCAAATTGAGATTGTGATTTGGCTTTTAGCCCAAGTCATATTGCAAAGACTCCTTGAAGATATTGACTTGTAAGATTTCTACTTCCAATAGGTGGCGATAGAGTTCAAGTCCTCTTTCTGTCTGAAGAGTCAATTTGCATATTTAACCTCAGAAATGTGATAAAGACTGAAATTCTGGCAGGGAAAAAGCAGATATCTCTGATCAGATTACAAAGTTGCTTATTTTCATGTGTGCTATTGATTTATGAAATTAAAATGACTGTTACCGTTTAAGTCCCACAATGAATCTTAACCCCTTAATGACCGGCAATACATCTATTTACTGACCTGATATATAAGAGAATATCTCCAAATGGATGTCAATCCAGCAGCTGTACAACATAGCTGACATTTTGCTGTATCAGCATTGGCACTGTCCATATCAGTTTTAACACCGTAGATGCTGCTGTCAATAGTGACTACATCATATAAATGGTTAATAGAGTGGCACCCTGAGATCTTGATCATGTGGTCCTGATGTTTGTGATGGCAATTCATGACCTTAGTCTCCTGGCTACAGTGACCTGTTCAGCAGTTAGCAACATTTAGGTGGTAAATTAGGACAAACCCTTCTTGATCAAAATGTTTGGCCACCATAATAGTAGAAGCTTATACTGGAATTCAGTGCTGGCGGTGTTCCCACAGTGTCGGCACTCTCACCGGTGCTCTCATTAAGTTTTGTGACACGTGACCCTGGCGCCCAATCAGCACTGGCATCACGGTGTCCATCTTTGGACAAAATCAATCATGAACAGGAAGTCCAGGCTACAGCTAATCCTAGATATGAGCTTCATGTTTGATTTGTCCAAAGCCGGGGACAGTGATGCCAGCACTGATTGAATGCCAGCGTCACATGCCACAACACCACACGAGAGCCGCGGGGAGAGTGCCGAAACCGGCGGAACAGCGCCAACCCAGAGGGTGAGTATAGGCTTTATTATTTAATGGGGGCCAAGCAAGGGGTATGACAAGAAGTTGTCCAAGTAGTGGACAACTTGAAGAGTCCAGCTACTGGAAGTGTTTGGAGCATGTGACCAATTACACACATTTGTCTGTGATTGTTATAATATATATATACACAGTACAGACCAAAAGTTTGGACACATCTCATTTAGAGATTTTTCCGTATTTTCATGACTATGAAAATTGTAAATTCACACTGAAGGCATCAAAACTATGAATTAACACATGTGGAATTATATAATTAACAAAAAAGTGTGAAACAACTGAAATTAAGTATATAATTCCACATGTGTTAATTCATAGTTTTGATGCCTTCAGTGTGAATTTACAATTTTCATAGTCATGAAAATAGAGAAAAATCTTTCAATGAGAAGGTGTGTCCAAACTTTTGGTCTGTACTGTATATACACACACACTGTTATGTTTTGGTAGCTGAGGAGGGCAGGAGCAAAAACCGCAAAGGCAGCCAAACACCAGAGAGGTTGGGATCTAATAGGTTGCAGACCCCTAAACTAACCGCACAACTAGAAGCAGCCGTGGGACGTTCCTACAGTGCCCTAGACGCCTCGTCACAGCCGGAGAGATTAGCTACCCCTGAAGATGGAAAGAGGAAAGCTAACTGCCCCGGAGTAGAGCCCCAAAGAAATAGGAAGCCCCCAAACATAATGGCGGTTAGACAAGATGAAAACACGAACACAGACAGAAATAGATTGAGCAAACGCTGGGACCCAAACTGTCTACTATCTGCAACCCAACAAAACCCTAGGAAAAACTCCAACACTTCTGATTCCAAAAATGCTGAAACCACACGGTCTCGACCACCTATATCAGATCTCTGGTGTGAACACACAACTACCCAGCAGTAAAAAAAAAAAATCACAGGAACAGAGCAAATGAACAAATACAAAAAGAGAACAGAGACCAGCACAAGCCCCCAAAGGGGACCCGGCTGAACTCAAAAGCAAGGCAGCAAAAATACAAGAAAAATCAAACCACAGAAAAAAAACAAAGTAACTTATCTGAATGATAGCAGGAGACAGCAGAAAAGCAAGGTGAATTCCAACCTAGACCAGGAAGAACAATTGATCACCGGCGAGGATCATGGGAGGTCAGCTCACTTATATCAGGCCAGTCCATCCCACCTGATAACCATTCCTCAATTGCAGGTGGTGGACTTTTGTTGATTATGGGACGTCAGCTCACTTATATCAGGCCAGTCCGTCCCACCTGATAACCAATCCTCAATTGCAGGTGGTGGACTTTTGCTGTTCAACATAGGTTCAATACCCTCTGCAACCACCAGAGGGAGCCTCTGCTCCGAAGTCGTCTCCAACACGTTCACAACACACACACACACACTCTCTCTCTCCAAATAATTCATGCTTAGGCTAGTTTCACACTAGCGTATGGCTGAGCTGCGTACATTCTCCATGAAGCTCCGCCCACCGCCGCAGCTCCAGTTAGCTATGCCTGCATGCGGCCTGCGTACCTATGTTAAACATTAGGAACGCAGGCCGTGTAGATGTATGCCGCCGCATGCGTCGTTTTGACGGTGCGGCGACCTGCGCCCAACGCAACGTTGCACTTTTTTCCCGGTCGCCGCACCGTCAAAATGACGCATGTGGCGGCAAACGCATACATCTACATGGCCTGCGTTCCTAATGTTAAATATAGGTACGCATGCAGGACGCTTGCAGACATAGGCGGAGCTAACCAGAGGAGGTGTGGCGGTGGGCAGAGCTTCACGGAGGAAGTCCGCAGCTCAGCCATACGCTAGTGTGAAACTAGCCTTAATCTCTCAAGGAAAGAAATTAGTTTAGTATTGTGAAGAGGATGTATTAAATACTTTTACCTAGACCAATACTTTGGTCACAGGTGGATTTTTTTTTTTACAGATGTAAACCTTATCGTAGGAACAAAACATGTTTACCTCAGACCTGACACTACTCTTGACATGTTTGATTCACTGAAGACTTGCAGTCACTAGAACTTATTCTGCAGCAGCTTTTCTTGTAAATCTACATTGTGCTATTCCTTTGAATATTTGAATTGCCGATACCACACAGTTTTCACAGGTAGCACATTTGTTATTCCTCTGGGAAAGTTCTAAGAAAACAATCTATAATTGTTATTTACTGGAGAAAAGTATTTACTAAAACAGACATGGCTGTGAAAGTACAAGCAGTGGATACATAAATTAGTTCATTGGTACTATTCCTAACTTTAGGAGCTACAAACTCCTCCATATGAACTTGGCTTAAAGTGCTACATTGATACAAGTCTGCCCCATAAAAATCTATAGGGGACATAAGGCCACATTCACAAGATCAGTATTTTGCACCTATGCCATAAATTGAACTTACACAGATAAAAGTATTGGAAAAGTCTGCGTGTCTTCCATGTTTTGGACCTATTATACTGACTTACAAAATACTGACGTGAAAGTGGCCCAAATAGAACATTCACATTTGTACTAAAATGTATGCCTCGTTATGTAGAGAGAATATGGTGCTATTGCTACTTTTTCCACTTCTATTTTGTATACACTCCTTGGCATTAAAATTGCAACATAAAGAAGGAAACATCATGGAATTATGGAAATCATATGATCGATAGACATGTTAATATATAATTGATGGAAAAAGAAAATAGAAAAAGTTTTCATAAGATCTCGATTTATTCAATATCAATGAGCAATGTGCAGAAATACAGCAAATTACACACCTTGGCATACTGTCAATGAGGTTATTAATGGTTGTCTGAGGTATGATCTGCCAAGCTGTATGCACTTGGGCACGTAAATGACAGGTCCCCTGTGCAATTGTTAACCAATGATGTCCCACATTTGTATGATGGAAGACAAGTCTGTAGATGCTGCAGTCCATGTTAGCCCATTAACCCCTTCATGACCCAGCCTATTTTGACCTTAATGACCTGGCCATTTTTTGCAATTCTGACCAGTGTACCTTTATAAAGGTAATAACTCAGGAACGCTTGTACGGATCCTAGCGATTCTGAGAAAGTTTTTTCATGACATTGGGCTTCATGTTAGTGGTAAATTTAGGTCAATAATTTTTGCGTTTCTTTGTGAAAAAAATAGGAAATTTGGCGAAAATTTTGAAAATTTCACAATTTTCAAATTTTGAATTTTTATTCTGTTAAACCAGTGTTATGTGACACAAAATAGTTAATAAATAACATTTTCCACATGTCTACGTTAGATCAGCTTAATTTTGTAAACAAAATTTTTTTTGTTCGGAAGTTATAAGGGTTAAGAGTTGACCAGCGATTTCTCATTTTTACAACAAAATTTACAATACCACTTCACATTTGAAGTCATTTTAAGTGGTCTATATGGCTGAAAATACCCAAAAGTGACACCATTCTAAAAACTTCACCCCTCAAGGTGCTCAAAACCACATTTAAGAGGTTTATTAACCCTTTACGTGCTTCACAGGAACTGAAGCAATGTGGAAGGAAAAAAATTAACATTTAACTTTTTTTGCAAACAATTTTCAGAACCAATTTTTTTTATTTTCACAAGTGTTAAAAGAGAAAATGAACCACAAAATTTGTTGAGCAATTTCTCCTGAATACGCCGATACCCCATATGTGGGGGTAAACCACTTTTTGGGCGCACGGCAGGTCGCAAGGGAAGTAGCGCCGTTTGACTTTTTCAACGCAGAATTGGCTGGACGCCATGTCACGTTTGGAGAGCCCCTGATGTGCCTAAACAGTGGAAACCCCCAACAAGTGACCCCATTTTGGAAACTAGACCCCTTAAGTAACTTATCTAGATGTGTGGTGAGCACTTTGAACCCCCAAGTGTGTTACAGAAGTTTATAAACGCAGAGCCGTGAAAATAAAAAAATCATTTTTTTCCTCAAAAATGATTTTTTTAACCCGCTATTTTTTATTTTCCCAAGGGTAACAGGAGAAATTAGAACCCCAAAATTGGTGTGCAATTTGTCCCGAGTACACTGATGCCCCATATGTTGGGGTAAACCACTGTTTGGGCGCACGGCAAGGCTCGAAAGGGAAGGAGCACCATTTGACTTTTTGAACGCCATGTCCTGTTTGGAGCCCCCCTGATGTGCCTAAATAGTGGAAACCCCTCACTGCTAGCTCTAACCCTAATTCTAACTCTAACCCTAATTCCAACCCTAATTGTAACCCTAATTCCAACCCTGACCCTAACGGAAAAATTAAAATAAATATATTTTATTATATTTCCCTAACTAAGGGGATGATAAAGGAGGGGGTTATTTACTATTTTTTTATTTTGATCACTGTGATAGGGTTTATCACAGTGATCAAAATGTACCTTCACTGAATGAATGAATCTGCCAGCCGGCAGATTCGGCAGGCGCATGCGCCCGCCATTTTCTTCCCGGAGCAAGATGGCGGCGCCCACCGGAGAAGGCAGGAGGGTATGGGGACACCGGGGGGGAATCGGGGACCCTATTTCTCTCTCCTCTGATGTGTGATCACATCAGAGGAGAGAAAGATAAAGCAGAATTTTTTTTTTGTGGTCGCCGTTATATGGTTAATAACGGTGATCGTAAAAGCGGGATCGGTAAAAACCGACCTGAATCATGTTCTCTGGGGTCTCGGCCCCGAGAGAAAATCCGACTGTGGGGGAAGCTATATACTTTTTCCACAGCGCCGTGAATTCACGGCTGTGGTTTTAGTACCCTTAACTACCGCAGTTAAAAAGCGTATCGGCGGTCGTTAAGGGGTTAAGAAGATAAAAACTTTTATGGGAGTCCTTCTTTAAGGCCATGCAAGCTGCTCACAGTACCACAAGGCACATGTGGCCTGACATCTTATTAAAAAAATGTTCTTGGGGAAATGGTCTTACCACTCATCACACAACTGATTCATTCCGTAATGCAAGTTAAATTAGATGTCACATACCAAGTGTGATGAAGGAACAGCCACCATCTTGGATTGGCCTGTACCAGCCTCCATTTTGTCTGAATTCACAGGGCCACAGGCAGCTGGCTGCACCTGGCCCCCATGGCCTTAGGCATATTGAAGACAATAGAGTTTAGTCTCCACTGTCAATATCCAGGCCTTTTAGTATGCTAAGTGGGTCAGGCCAAAAAACAGTACTTCAAAGCTGCAGTCTGGAGCCACCTCAGCAGGGGGCCAAGAGCTGCCTGGGGGCTTCAATTAGATTATACCTGCCAGCTAGACACAGAAAACACACCCATGGTATTTCCCAGACCCTACGGCTCTGTTCTAGGATTATGAATTATGAGCACATCTTTGTAGGTACAGACTCATAAGAAATATCTACGTGATCCTGCGGACCTCGGGCATCTGACAGTGCAACTCCTGAGTCGATGATGGCTCGGGGGCCTGAGATAGAGATTGGCCCTCCACAGAGACCCAATCGGGCCAGGTTTGATCTCCACGCGACAGGCAAAACATACTGCATCCGCTGGTACCTCTCGTGTCCTGATCCAATCGTCCTGGAGAAAGTTAACCCCTTTGTTAGATATTGGGAATAAATTCTGCAAGGAGCAAAAGGTGGAGATTATCAGCCCACCCTCGGACACCGAGGGGAGGGACCTAGCAGGTTTAAGAACTGTGAGCAGATGGCAGACTCTCTCTATTCTCACAGAAGCCAAGACGATGAAGATCTAAGAAGGAACAAGGGACAGATCTGCCAAGGGAGCAGCGGCACACGTTTTGGGGGACTGTCCAGCAACTAAGATTCTCACCTGTGGATCGCAGGGCTCCCTGCCTCCACATGCAACCTACAACCTGGTAATATTGACCTCTAGCTAATACCCTAAGCCTTGTACCATTATTGTTGCATTTTACTCTGACTGCAAATCCAATGTAATTCCGTTGTATAGCTTACTGTATATTTCTGTAATTATCTAGTGCGTACTTAAGGCAATTAAACCATAAAATTAATTTTGGGCTGATGCTTTTACTCTGATCACGAATCTTAGAATACCCAGTTGGTAACAGGACATCCTCCCCGGCGGCCATTTGCTCTAGGTGCAGTTCCCTTACTGACCTGAGAGACAAAGGGGGCGCCGGAGAGCTGTGCCTGTGTAGTTACGTCACATTGGTGACGTGGAAGGAAGGGGGTTTCCTTCACACCAAGCCTAAGGGATTAGTGTCTGCACAAACCATCAGTAGGAGTGTGCACAACATTGGACTACAAGTCAGATATCTAGATCCACTGCCTTAAGTCACAGCTGTCAAAGGACATACTAGTGCAAACCAAGAGGGCAACTCTTTTCGGCCATGTAGTCCTGCTTTAGTCTTATGGAATGATAGCCGGAGATTGTTCTGGATACCATGGGGCAAGATCACAAAGAGGCCTTCACAAAAGAACAAGAACATCACACCAGTCACATGTTGCATCTCAGTGGCTAGCACTGAAGCCTTGCAGCGATGGAGTCCTGGGTTAAAATCCCACCAATGACAACATCTGTAGGGAGTTTATATGTTCTGCCCATGTTTGTGTGTGTTTCTTCCGAGTTCTCCGGTTTTCTCCCACACTCCAAAGACATACTGATAGGGAATATAAATTGTGAACCCCAATGGGGACAGTGATGATTAGGTCTGTAACTTGCTGTGGAATTAATGGCACTATACAAGAGTAAAATAAATATTGTATGGTAGCTGGACCGTTTAGACTTTATTCCAGGTACACCAAGAGATCGGTGGTACATTTACTTGGTCGTGGAATCAATGGTATGACTATTTTTCCAAAGTGGACCAGTAGCTATTTTTCAACACTATAATGAATACCCACATGTTGTTTGTGCTATTGTGAGCATTCTTCCATGGCCTGCAGCACCTCCTGATTGCATTTCATTGTGGATGTCATTGGTTGGTAACTGGAAAGAAGGCTTCCATAAGAGGATCTTCATGATTTGTGTGCATTCAGTATGTTAGAATATTCCTCATACAACCATTAACATTTTTGAGAGAGCGCATTTGAAGGCACATGCCACTCATACTCCATGCTAAATAGAGTGGTTTTTGAAAATGTTATTTACATTTTTTTATCATTTGCATATCATTGATATGTCTATTGATCCTGTGATTTCGATAATTTCACAGATTTTCCTTTTTTGATATTGCAATTTCAATGAGGAGTGTATATCTATATAAAACAGACAGCATATTCTGCCATTGTCCATATTTTTTCAGCACAATTAAATACAAATCAAATTACAAAAAACACAAAATGTAGCTTAAATCAACATGGAGGCAAATATGTCAATAGAACTCAATGGCTGAAATATTCAGAACCACAATGGCCCAGAACGAAATAATCCCAAGACAAAATGAGTTGACAATGAAACAATGTATATTATAAAAATAACCTTTAGCTTACAATTTACAAACTGTATTACAATCTTATTGGTTAACCTGCAAAGCTGGCTTTTTTATCCAGCTAGAATGATTTAAAAAAAAAAACACACATCAGGGCCAATAATTTACATTCTGTATAAAGAATAGGTTAATACCATGCTGAGATTTCTTACATCTTCTGTTAATATTTTATGACTGCACTTTTGTCAAATATATATACCTGCTTGCCCTGTACAAATAGAAAAATGCATACAATTTAATCAAAAGTTAGCAAAAAAGTAGTCTGTAAACTATCATAAAAGTCTTACTATATTAACAGATCTACAAGCAGCGTGTAACAGGGTTAAAAGACATTAAGGCAGTACTGTAATACATTAAGTTACCAAATCATATGTAATACTTTTCTGTTATAAACCAAAGTGTTATATAAGGCAGGTATATGGTCCCAGCAAAGAAACATTAAGCACTGACACTGGAATCAACCATCTTAAATATGCAAGATATTATATAGATAGGGAATTGTACAGTAGTATGTACCATGGTGCAGGCAAACCTACATAGAGTAAATGGAATACTGTCCTAGTAGTGGCACTTTTTATGGTACAGTCTTGTAATCCATGAGTAGCTTTATATGCTCCTCCATCTGCAGGCTCAATCACTGTCCATTGGAAAGTCAAAGTTTTTCTATTCCTCCTCACAAATTTGTTAGCCATCATGTGCACTGTGATGGGGAGTTCCCTGATCCAGATTTTCCACTTTCCCCGAAACCTGTAAAGAGACAAGGTTATTCTCCTAGATGAAAAGCCTGAATTTTTCTAACCTCTATTCTGACACTTTTCTACTGAATATTTTACTTTATGGGATATTAAACATCAGCTAATTAAATCACTTGAAACTTCATGCACATCATAGACTATGAAAGGGAACTGGACATGTAAAAATGCTATTAACCTGCAGAAATGGGGTTAATCTGCAAATTAACAGTGTTCGAAAGCTGCCCAGCACCACCACTGAGCCCGCTGCCGGAAGGAAATTAACTTTATTCCTCCAGGCAGGCTTGGGCTTTCACTAATATGCGTGCACCGATGCGGCTTCAGTCATCAGTCAATACATGGTGAGTGTAACCAATTCCCAGCAGACTGACGACTGACTGACAGCAGCTCAACATCTCTCCTACTTCTATACCTTTTCCCTGCCAGCTTCCTGTCTCTGACAGGTTACTTATCTCACAATGACCCATCACTCAGACAGCAAGCAGCGAGTGGGGAAAAGGTAGATAAGTCGCAGAGCTGTAAGTGCAGGGCCCACTCACTCCACTTACAACTCAGTAGCACACAATTTCAACTATGGACCTAAAACAGTAAAATTGATTTCTACAAAAAAAGGTACGGATTTACTCAGCATTAAATTGCCGTTATACACACACATTCCATTAGCATGATAGATAAAATACTGACAACAGGTTCTCTTTAAACACAATGAATGGCCTGCAATTGTTGAGACAGACGTGCAGACTTTCCCTATAGCCATGTTCAGACAAAGTCAAAAACTTTCTTTGAGGTTTCAGAAATCAAAAAATCCAAAATCTAAATGGGCATGCTGCCAGGGTTGAAAATCCACAGCACACCCCAAAGTACAGAGATATCTGACACATTTGAATGTGGTTTTGTAAAACTCCATCCTTGCACTTTAGTTTTTTTTTGCATTTAGTAAACAGTGTTGCCTTTAAAAGACTGTCCCAACACAGTAAAAACATAAGAGAAAAAGTAGATGACAGAATTTCACTTTTTTCTGACAGAAGAAGTCGAACATACCATCTGCTGCTGCACTGTTTTGTGGAGCCATTGGTTGATCTGTTAAATCCATGCTCTTTCCATGCACAATCTCTGTTGCAGTGCTCGACAAAGGGCCTAAAATGCAAGAATATCAATTAGAGCCATGTAAACGTTTCATTTTATTTCCTTCATGGTCATAAAATTTCTTCCACACCAAGACCATATGTGTAGGCAGGTGTGCACCACCTACCAAAAAGATCAATTAATAAAGTAAACTGTTTACTTCTGCTTCAGGCATTGTAATGTCATGGATTTTTGTAATGTACTTTAAAGGGGATATCTGCACTTTAAAAAATAAAAAAGGGATGTAGCTGCTAACAGAGAGCGCTCCCTGCCTGTTGTACCCGGCGCTGGTCATTGACTGCTCCTGCCAGAGATTCAGCTACTCCCTGTGAACAGAGCAGCAGTTCCTGTTGACAGGCTGGACTACTGGTGTCATTCTGATTGACAGCTAGCTTCCCCCAACTAAACAGCGGGAGTTGGCTGTCAGTCAGCAGGACACTACTAGTCCTGCCCTGTCAACAGGAAGAGAAACTGCTGTTCTGTTGACGGAGAGTAGCTGAATCTCTGGCAGGAGCGGAAAATGACCGGCGCTGGGTACAACAGACAGAAGTAGTTGTCTCTGTTAGAAACGACATGCCTTTTATTCTAAAGTTCCAGATATCTTCTTTAAATACTTTATTTTAACCCCTTCTCTCCAAAACATACTATGCTGCAGTGCCATGTCCACTGCCCAGTTCATGCTTGTTCAGAAGCTGCTTTCAACTGCTGCTCATCCAAGATAAGTACTCTAATTGGAGTGGAAAACCAAGAGCCTCTGAAAAGGGGATTGCCCCACTCTGTTTCTAGAGTATAAGAGCAGCAGAGCATGAACTGGGCATGTGAAACAGCACTGTTGCCCTGTGTAGGAGAGACAAAGACGTAAAATGACATAATGAATTATACCACTACTACTACTACTACTACTACTACAAAAAAAACCTACGGTACTTTTGCAAAGCCTGGACAAGAAAATACAGAATGTGAATTTACTCTTTAATAGCCAAAAAGTACTGTAATAAATAGACGTAATTACAAATTATTATGCCTACATATAGGAAAGATGTGTATCTTCGTACCGTGTTAGCCAGTAGATAGAAAAATATTTAGACTTGAGAGTCCTCAGTGGTTGATACCTTTTAATGGCTAACTGAAAAGATGGTAACAAATTGCAAGCTTTCGAGACTACTCAGGTCTCTTCATCAGGCAAAGACTAATACAAAATCTGAAGAATCACATATTTATACACAACAGGACACAGAAATAATGCAATAGGTAAGACAAGTGACGTGAAGCAGAACTGTCATTATGGCAGAGGGATGAACATAAATATTGGAACAGTTCATAGATAAGGAGTGAAAGTTTTATTACCCTCTGATTGGAGTCTGCTATTGTGTTTTGATGCCCCTAGAAGGTCAGAGAAGCAGATTCCTTAATTGATGTAGAAAGACATGAATCCGTGTGATATATTCATTCCAGCACTAAGAGTGTCAAAGGTCATCATAAGTTTATATTCCCAAACCTTTCTATCTTTCTCAGATTTGAAGTTAGATTTTAATACAAGTAATTCCATATTCATCATGCTATGACCGGGCATACAAAAGTGTTTTGCCACAGGTAGATCCATTCTTTTTTCTCTTATTGTGTGGCGATGAGAATTCATCCTTGTTCTCAGTTTTTGCCCGGTCTCCCCCACATACAGACCCCCAGTTGGACATTTCGTACAAATAATTAGGTACACAACATTAGATGTGATGCAGCTGAAGAGACCTGAGTAGTCTCGAAAGCTTGCAATTTGTTACCATCTTTTCAGCTAGCCATTAAAAGGTATCAACCACTGAGGACTCTCAAGTCTAAATATTTTTCTATGCATACATAAAGTTTTTATTCCCTTCATTTACCAACGTGCCAACTTAAGAGAACTCACCAAGCTGCACTAATGGCTAAAAAGAGGCATGTGCTCTTATGTTGTCTTCAAAGTTCCCCTACACTGATTAAAGTTGGCCGACCTGCTTATTTTTGCCCACCATCTAAGGCCTCATTCAAACATTCATGTTGCAAGTACGTGTTGTATCCTTGGAAAAAACAAATACGACAAGTACCCATTATAATGTATAGTGCTATTCACATGTCCGTTTTTTCTCCAGTATTACGAATGTCAAGGACTAAAAGAAGTCTATGGGTCTATGAAAAACACATACAGGACATGGATGGCATTCGTGTGCCGTCCGTGTTTAACATCGCAAAGTATAGGAGAAGCTTTGTAATTTATTTCTTTATATGTGAAAAATACTGATGGTAATAACAAAGACACAGAAGATACACTGATGGTGGAAAAGGACACACTGATGCAAAACACTTAAAACACTGGTACCAGTTTTCATGTATTTAAACATGGTTGTGCGAATGAGGCCTAACGTGTATTGGGGGGGGGGGCCTTCCTTTTCTCCTGATTTAATGTGATGGAGAAAGCCAGATCTTGCAGTTTGACTATCCATAGGATAGGACATCAACAATACGTTGCAAGGTAGTCTGACACCCATCGCCTACACAGTTCTGTTAACTGGTCCTGTTGTTGCCGAATATACACTTCACTGCGCCAAAACTCAATTCTGTACTGTGGTAGTGGATGTTCTCAGCTTCCAATAAATGAAAATCCACTGGGATATACAATAACAGCATTTTATGAGATTTCAAGAAGTTTCATGGGCAGATTTGAAATGCACAGCATGTCAATTTATGCAGCTAGTGTTAAGAGAAAGATTTCACACTTTGCACTATGTGGATGCAGCTACAACACACGATATTTGCAATGTAAACCAGAGTATTTACCGCTGTTGATTTCAATGCGCCATTTTCCATTATAAGCATCTGCAGCAAAAACATCTCCTAAATTAGATTATTCTGTGTTTAGGTTCCTGTCTGTAAGAACATTTGTACTTGCATTAGACAGGGTAGTCACTTATACAGGGTGGGACATTTATATGGATGCACCTAAATAAAATGGGAATGGTTGCTGATATCAACTTCCTGTTTGTGGCACATTAGTATATGGGAGGGGGAAAACTTTCCAAGATGGGTGGGATGAGGGGGTGTCCGGCAGTGCTGCTGCGGGTGTCTCCAGTGATACCGGGTCTCTGTCGACATTTTGTGAAAGGCCAGAGCCCCGGCAGTTCAATGGTTTCCTGTGCGGTGGACTCCGGGAAAATGGCGGCGCAGATTGAGATCTCGGCACCAAGATCTCGGGAGATGAGATTTCAGCGCTGAGATGAAATGGAGGATGAAGAAAAAGCTAATACGCTTAATAACTTTTTTTCCAACAGTATTTACTAAAGAAAATCCCATGACAGGTAACATGATCAGTGATAACAAAAATTCACCATTAAATGTCACCTGCTTAACCCAGCAGGAAGTACGGCGGCGTCTAAAAATCACTAAAGTAGACAAATCCCGGGGCCCGGATGGGATACCCATCCGATTACTGCAGGAATTAAGTACAGTCATAGATAGACCATTATTTTTAATCTTTAAAGATTCCATAATAACGGGGTCTGTACCACAGGACTGGCGTATAGCAAATGTGGTGCCAATATTCAAAAAGGGGCCAAAAACTGAACCTGGAAATTATAGGCCAGTGAGCCTAACATCTACTGTGGGTAAAATCCTGGAGGGTTTTCTAAGGGATACTATATTGGAGTACCTGAGGCTGAATAACCTCATGACACAGTATCAGCATAGGTTTACGAGGGACCGTTCCTGTCAGACTAATCTGATAAGCTTTTATGAAGAGGTAAGTACCGGACTGAACCAAGGGAAATCAGTGGACGTGGTGTATATGGACTTCTCAAAAGCTTTTGATACGGTGCCACACAAGGTTGATAAATAAAATGAGAACAATGGGGATAGGAGAAAATATGTGTAAGTGAATTAGGAGTTGGCTCACGGATAGGAAACAAAGGGTGGTTATTAACCCCTTAGTGACAGAGCCAATTTTCTACTTAATGTATGGAGTGCCCTGCTTTTTTATTCTCATAATAGGTATAAGTTAACCACTTAACCCCCAAGGGTGGTTTGCACGTTAATGACCGGGCCAATTTTTACAATTCTGACCACTGTCACTTTATGAGGTTATAACTCTGGAACACTAATGGATCCCGTGATTCTGAGACTGTTTTTTCGTGACATATTGTACTTCATGTAATTGGTAAAAAAATGTCAATATAACTTGCGTTTATGAAAAAAATGGAAATATGGTGAAAATTTTTAAAATGTTGCAATTTTCAAACTTAATTTTTAAGCCCTTAAATCAGATAGGTCACACAAAATACTTAATAAATAACATTTCTCACAGGTAAAAGTTGACCAGTGATTTCTCATTTTTACAATTAAATTTACAAAACCATATTTTTTTGGGGACCACCTCACATTTGAAGTCACTGAGGGGTGTAAATGACAGAAAATACCATTCTAAAAACTGCACCCCTCAAGGTGCTCAAAACCACATTCAAGAAGTTAATTAACCCTTTACGTGCTACAGAGGAACTGAAGCAATGTGGAAAGAAAAAGTGAACATTTAACTTTTTTTTCACAAACATTTGACTTTCTAGGGTTGAGCATTCCGATACCAAAACCCGGTTCCGATACCTG
>VIAB01007084.1:28259-56214 GCA_009801035.1 Oophaga pumilio | reverse complement strand
ACCCACGGTCTGTGTGTCCCCCAATGAGGCGAAGGAGAAATGGGCATCGGATTATTCTATCGTCGGACAGATGAGTATAAGTTAGCTTTATTATTTTTACAATTAAATGAGTAAAAGAGAGGGGTGGGGGGTGTTTATTTAAAATTCAGGCTGTGTTTCTGTTAAAGGGAACCTGTCACCTCGTATAAGATGCGGCCACTGCCTTTCGAGGCTTATATACAGCATTCTATAATGCTGTAGATAATCCCTTGGTCCGACCTGAAAGATAAGAAAAACATGTTTTATTATACTCACCCGGGGGGCAGTACGGTCCGATGGGCGTCGCAGGTCCGGGGCCTCCATTCTTCATGCGATGTCATCCTTCTTGCTTCGTGTCGCACTCCTGTGCAGGCGTACTGATCTGCCCTGTTGATGGCAGAGCAAAGCACTGCAGTGAGCAAGCGCTGGGCCTCTCTGACCTTTCCCGGCGCCTGCGCACTGCAGTACTTTACTCTGCCCTCAACAGTGCAGATCAGTACACCTGCGCAGGAGCATGACACAAAGAAAGCAGGATGACGACATCGCATGAAAATGGGAGGCGCCGGACCTGCGATGCCTATCGGACCACCCCCGGGTGAGTATAATAAAACTTGTTTTTCTTATCTTTCAGGTCGGACCGGGATCTTATCTACAGCATTTTAGAATGCTGTAGATAAGCCCCGAAAGGCACTGGCCGCATCTTATAGCAGCAAAACAAGGTGACAGGTTCCCTTTAAAATATGACTATGGAGTTAGTAATGGTGGTGTCTTATAGACGCATCTCCATTACTAACCCCTGGGCTTGATGTCAGATGCCAATACAAAGTGGATATCAACCCCAATACTATTATTCCACTTGCCACCGCATCAGGAAAAGTTGGAAGAGTGGAGGCCAAGCCATGAATCTTATGGAAGTGCCATTGCTGGGGTGGCTGAGAGCTGATCTTTTTAGTCTGGGAAGTGGTCAATATCTATGGCCCCCTTCCTAGTCTATTAATATCAGCTAGCAGCTGTCTGCCTAGCTTTTGCTGGTTATTAATAAGGTGGCCTCATGTAATATTTTGGTGAGGATTTAATAACTAGGGAAGTCTAAGTATACAGCTGTGAGCTGATATTAATAGTCTGGGAAGCTCCATGTTTATTACCTCCTTCCCAGGCTATAAACATCAGCCACCAGCTGCAGTCCACTTTCCCTCAACTGGCTATTAAAATTTCGAGGGACCCCACATCATTTTTTTCCTTAAGTTATTGAATTATTAACTAAATACATGAAAATTAAACTACACCCGCACTGCACTACTTATATATGACACTGACATCTTTCTACCTATTCTATGTATATATCTATTCTGACAGGTCACAACGTGAATTTACTGTACTCATCTGATGAATTGTCGGGTTTTGTAGGAGATGGGGGCATAAAAATCAGCCTTTATACTCGGCCAATGCTGCAATTTTTTTTCTTTGGAGAGGGAAAAAAAAAAAGTCGCAGACGAGTAGGCGGATCATAGAATAACATTAGTCAGTGTGCAATCTGATTTTTTCATGCAGATGAGCATGAGCCCCCTAAGTTAGCTTTTTTTTTTTTTTTTTTTTTTTTTTTTTTTTTAAATCCTCCTCAACTACTCAAAACTTTGTTCTGGTGATGAATTCATGTACTGATGGTGGTTCTGGTGATGTATTCATGTAAGTACCCAATGTGGCCCTTGGACCAAAAAATGTTGTGCACCCCTGCTCTATTTTATAGAAAAAAAAGTAAACGAATTTCCCTGTCAGAGAGCCTCAAAAAGAGAAATTCCCATACTCTGTAATTAGTGTCAGAATTTTGGCTGAGATGTAGTTGAAATCATCTTTTATAGGAGGTATTATAGTATTTTCATAAAAACACATAACTTTGCAATGCCTGGTGGCTAACTGAAGCGTAACTAATTTTTTTTTCAATAAAAACTTTTAGAGAACCTGGGTGCAACAAGTACTGTAAGTGATGATGCCAAATGACTGTTGCGACCTACCATGTTTGACTGATTGCAGCATTTACCGTGAGTACTGCTGAGGTCCACAAGAGGCAGACAATGCTTATTTCTTTAGTGTACTGAAAATTTGCCAGGAGGAACCCTTTAAACAGTTTTCCATAGCCAGTAATAACACTTAACATGGCAATATAGTTCTAATTCAGTTTTACATACCAAATCATCCCCAATCTTTCTGGACTCATTTTCATACACCTCCAGCTGCTTCTGAAATAGCTGAGCTATGGCACGGTGTACGAGTTCATACTGTTCCTACAGAGAAGAAACCAGGACTTGGTAAAACCAACAGGTGGCACAGGACTTCATTATGTATAAAACACCTGAGACAATAGCTGTTAAAGGGGTTATGCACTCTTAGCAGAAATGTCTGTAGTCACTACGTGACTGGAGAGTTCTAACAGTGAGTAATGATAAATATTAAAAAATGTATTATGCATGCTAATATTTTCTTCAGCATTTTACAGATATTGTCACTGTCCCCATGAGGACTCACTATCTAAAATTCCCTATCAGTATGTCCTTAGAGTGTGGGAGGAAACCGGATCATCCAGAGGAAACCCACGCAAACACAGGGAGAAGATACAAACTCCTTACAGATGTTGTCCTTGGTGGGATTTAAAGTCGGGACCCCCAAAGCAACAGTGCTAACTACTGAGCCACCATGTTGCCGCATACATATTGTATAAGATATACACATAGAAAATTAATATACATATACCCAAATTCTAAAAAAGTTGGGACGCTGTGTAACATATAAAGGAAATAAGAATGCAATGATTTGTATGAAATTCAGCAAAGGCGACAAAAATGAAAAAAACTCATCTTCTCATAAAATTGATCTCTTTACTTCCCAGCTGTTTGCAGACTGTTGTAAAAAGAGATGATGCTGCACAATAGCACACATAGCCCTATCCCAGCTTTTTTGAGATGTGTTGCTACCATCAATTTTTAAATTATGTATTTTTTTTTTAAATCAAATAAAAAACTGTTTAACTTTGACCTTCTGATCTGTGATCCATGTTCTGTTATGTATAAAATATGGATATAAGAGAATTCCAAATCATTGCATTCTTGTCTTTACATTTTACACAGCGTCCCAAATTTTCGAAAGTGGGTTTGTGGGTGTAAATATACACATAAGTACTAAAACACATGTATACACACAGTGTCAATTGCTGCTCAGCCAATAACTAGTAACTAGTAAACCAAATCCTTATTCAAATAACACATTATACCTTGATTGTGTTCCACTGCTCCCATCCCAGTAACATGTAAACCCCTTACTGTTCTAATGAGTTAAAGGGAACCTGTCAGCAGGATTGTGCACAGTAACCTACAGACACTGTCAGGTCGGCGCCGTTATACTGATTACAATGATACCTGGGTGATGAAATCCGTCCTGTGGTTGTTTTTTAGTCTTTATTTTCAGTTTTGTGTTAATGATATGCTCATGCTCCGGGGCAGCCTGTGGGGGGTCTTCATTTGGTGCTCTGATTAGCTATTCATCTGTATGGCTTCTGACAGATCACTGATCCCTCACTGACCTGCCCCCTAGTTTACATAATGACTATGTACATATGTGGGAAAAAAAAAAATTCCTACTCTGGGGGGCGCTATACCCTTATTCCTCAGCATTGTTACAAACAGGCACTGTGGTTTAAGTACCCTTAACTGCCGCCGTTAAAAGACGCATTGGCGGTTAAGTGGTTAATCAGTATAACGGCGCCGACCTGACACTGTCTGTAGGTTACTGTGCACAATCCTGCTCCCTTTAAACCATGAGCAGCACAGGCTCCTACAGCAATCGAAGGTTTTATGGTTGTTGAAAAGAGTACATATTCTGGAGATTACAATGTTGGGTTACACTATTAGTAGGACATTGATAGCTCATTGCCAAGTTTCAACGGAATTGTAGTTTTCCTTCAAAAAGGCTGAGACACTGAACCCAAGATTTAACACTGAATGAATACAAACTGCATGTAACTTAATAATAATAATAATAATTTTAATTCTATAGCGCCAATATATTCCGCAGCACTTTAATATCAAAAGCAAATATGGCACAGATTTGAATAAAAAAAAATAATTTAACACCTACAGGTGGTTTCCAATTGTAACCGGTGCAAATTCCATACCTTGGTTTGGACGGCCGAATGCCGCTGCGTCCTCATATCTTGAATTAAACTAAAAACATTAAACTCTCCAGGTATTTTCTGAAGAAAAAGACAATAATGGATTAATACCTCCGGACAGCTGGAATCTTCTGAACGTGGTTTTCGGGCTTGCCACTTACCCGAGCCTTCAGCAGATTCCACGTATAATCTATTGCACAAATGGCTCCTGTCCGTCCACACCCTGCACTAAAGAGAGGACGACAATATTCTACTTATAGTCTGTTGAGGCGACAATGGTGTTACCATTTCATACAATTCTGTAAAGATTGCATACCTGCAATGAATGCATAATGGAACCTCATCGTGAGCCTGATAATCCCGCATCAAACTAATCATGTCAAGAATAGAATCGAAAGATGATGGCACATCGTGGTCCGGCCAATTTACATAATGAAACTGAAGAATCCTACGTGTCTCCTGCCAAACAGAATGGGGAAAAAATTTACACTGTGCTTTGTTGCACTGCAAAACCTGCCATGTGTGCACATGGCTTAAGATTTATTTCTACTCAAAACATCTGCATAAAGGTGACCAGGAATCCATCTGAAAATGGGAGCTCCTCATTCTTGGTAACGCTGGAAGTTACCCTTTAATCTGACTATGTAAAAAAATAACAGGATAGTAGCTTGAAAATTCAATAAACTCCATTACTTGATGAAAACCTGATTTAACTGAAAGTTTCTGCAAAATGCACAACAAATCTATAATATTATTACAGATGTTAATTAAAAGCAAAACATATCAAGAGTACTTTGAAACACAAAGAAGATTTCATAGTAGAAGAAAAAAATGAACATCTTAAAATCCCATTGGAATACTAGTTTGTATCGGCCAAATCCATTATAAAGCAACTCCTAGAAGTCCTTAGATAGGGCGATCAGATTATGAACGCATCTTTAGAGAATAATGTCCATTTCTAGATTTTGCAGCTTAGTTTAGTATTCGATTTAGAATTGTTACCAGTGTGTTGTGTAATGGTTACCGGTAATGGCCGCTCTCTGCTCTCCTGATCTCACTGCAGAGCGGTGCGTGATTATAACTGACGTATGCAGGTTCCTCTACATTGTTACAATACAGCGGAGCTCAGAGAAAAACAGAAAATATGTTTGCAAGAAGACAGTTGTAATTTCTCCTGTTCTGTGTTGGTTACATGTGACACACAGGCAATGCCGCCTACATGTAAAATATAACTCTGCCTCCAGAGCTTCTTGCAGGCAGTGTCCTCCCCAGAGCCTGGAAGAGGTCATTTATATAAAGTGATAATATCAGCAACAACACAGCTGATGTGACACATACAGGAATCACTCTCCTCAGCAGTCTATGACCTGCATGACCATAATAATAGTTTAAACTCCCTTTAAGGGAATGAAAGGAGAAAAAAATGTAAAAATTCATAAAGAAAATTGGAACATTTCCCTGATCCTGGTGCCTTTCCTGTGGATTGTTCTTTATCTTTACCAGATGTGTCGGGGACATGATTTTGTGGCACTTACTATTATATATGTATGACAGGTTTTTGCACTTGTTCGTATCACTTTCCTCAGACTGCACAATAAGAATGGCAAATGATGGAGGAGCATGTGATCAGATCTGTCCATCATGCTTCTCCAATTAAACACGGCATGTGGGAAAGCAGGCTTTCATTAAGAGTCTGGTCACATGCTCCTCCACCAGACGACATTTTTTGGACAAGAGACCTACACAGTCTGATAAAAACTGCAATAACAAGCGCAGAAGAACCTGTAATACTTAAATATTACCAAAATACCTTCATAAGATAATTGCCACACAAACCTACTTTTATTTTTTTTCATACAAAAAAAAATAATTAATCGTTGAATATAAGAGGCGATTGTCATAACTGAAGATGGCATTTTTTTTTATTATTAAACAGGGTAAGCCATAACCCAGCGCTTCTATAAAACAACAATTACAGAATGGCAAGGATTAAAATATACGGTATATTCTTTGTCATACTAAAAAATCCCAAAGCCATATCTCCCATAAAGAGTATTTCACAAACAATTGCACATATGGGAGAGCAATCGGGTATTGGGTTTTACATCATTTGGTGATCACCAAGCATAAAATGTAAGAATTCCCCTTATTTACAAATTCAAGGTGTGTGAATGATAAAGACCTTGTGAAACAGTGGCAGAGGTGAGGACCTGTACTTCTGGAATACTGATAAAGTTGCAGTCAGGTGGACCATTTACTCCGGAACTTTGCAAGCAGCTGGTAATGTTGCTAAGCTGGCAGTGAGGTGGGTCTATGTCTACAGTATGTCTGGCACTTTATAGGATTTTGTCATATGTCAAATGACGGATATTATTTTAATCATTGTGTTTCCCTGATCGTAGTTCTGTGGGTTTGATGGGTTATGACTCCTCTTTGTTTTTCTATGTTGTATACTTATAAATTAGTGAAAGAAAAAAAAATCACATCCCCTATACATTTATTAAGATAAAGTGGACAACCCCCTTTAATATACACTGCTCAAAGAAATAAAGTTAACACACAAAAAACACAAAGTAACTCCGAGTTAATCACACTTCTGTGAAATCAACCTGTCCAGTTATGAAGCAACACTGATTGTGAATCAATTTCTCCTACTGTTGTGCAAATGGAACAGACAACAGGTAGAAATCACAGGCAATTAGCAACACATCACCCTTAAAGGAGTGGTTCTCCAGGGGGTGACCACAGACCATTTCTCTGTTCTCATCCTTTTTGGCTGTTTTGGTAATTTTTTCATTTCGTTATTGCTCTGACCCCTAGAGATACTGTACAGTAGCATGAGATGGTCTCTACAACCCACAGAAGTTGCTCAGGAAGTGCAGCTTATCCAGGATGGCACATCAATGCGAGCTGTGGCAAGAAAGGCGACAGCAGTTGCCATCAATATCAGCCACACAGACTTGCCTGTGGGGCAGCTGTTCATAATGCCTAAATGTTTTACCAAGGTTCATGCAAAGATGATGCCTTAGTGAGACAACCCCTTAAGTGATCTGTTATTTGCATCATCATTCAGGCCACAACCATCTTAAAGAAAATGAAGATCGTGATTGTTAGCCCAATATCGTACGAGACTTACATTCTGGAATTCCACCGTAAGTGTTCTAACAAAGTAATCTTTTCTGGACTGTTCTTCCTCCTACAGAAAGAAGACAGAATAAACCAGTCTTTTAGTCACATCCATGGCTAGAGATGATCAAAAAGATTTGCTTCACCCTAATCCTGATCCAGCGATCACATCAGTAGTCTTTGCCTGCCGGACCAAGACCCTACAAACCTGGAATCCGGAATCCATGGCACCTTTTCATCAGTAGGTCCAGTGTGGCGTCATCGTTTTCAATGGGCCTACCAATCAGTAGAGGCGCTGGGGATACCAGCAAGTAGGAGGTTTGCACATCTATGGTCTGGCTGCCAAAGACTACCAAAACGGGTGACGTGGTCAGGATCCTGTGAATTTTTTGATCACCTCTTAAATGACTTATTACTCAAACATAAAATAGTGCAGCAGTGTTACATTTAGTCGGTAGCTCTACATACAGGTAGTGCTGAACGCGTGACACTACACATAGAATACAACCTCCTCATGAAGGTATACTTACACAAGAAATATGAAACGTTCCAAACGTTAAAGCTTGTTCTCCAAAATTTGGATAATAGCGCTCACATTTTTTCTGTTAAATCACAAAAAAAATATAATTGTTAAAAATACAGTATTCTAGCTGCCGATTAGCAAGTAACCGTTACCTTTACGGACAATATTAAATTCTCACAAGTGTAAAAATCAGTCACTAGGGTATTCGGTCACAAAATGTAGAAATGACACATGGCATAAAAGAGAGTTACATTTCCTAATATAATACTGCTATCATTCCCTTTACGAACAGACTTCCAGTAATTACTATGCTGGGATGCAGGGAATTACATTTTCCTCACTATTTCCCTGAAATAGCTAATGGCAGAATACACACTACCCTGGTGCTCTGATGGACAGAGCAACACCAATAAACGGCAGCAAGTATTTTACTTGAGATCCCTGTGGGGAAATCTGAGACTCCTCACACCCCAGATAGGTATTTATTGTATTGCTCCCACATGAAGGATAGGACTGTATTTCACTAAAAAAAAAAAAAAAAAAAGTGAAATTCGAGCAAATTTAAAAAGATAATTACACAAAAAAAAAAAAAAAGGTTTGGCTGAAATGAGTCAAAGAATATGTTAGACTCCGATAGGCTACTGTGTACACAGGTACAGAAGGAAGACATCAATCACCACTGAGGGCCGTGTGGGAGCGCTCCCCTTGTGTATCTAGGGAATTCTGGTGCCATTTTGGCTTACGGTAGAGCAAGCCAGCCAATCCCCATACTGTGATTCACTGGTGATTTTTATTAGCCACTTATAAGTTGATTTTTCCTTCATAGAATATTATGATGATCACCACAAACACCAGGTGTTTTTTGTCACGTGTATGACAGCGCGGAAAACACTGCCTCTGATCGGCGGCAAAATCACTACCACTGGTCAGACAGCCACGGTTCCCAAGCTGCCAAATGACAGTGTGAGCCCACAGCTGTGATCGTAAGTAAAAAGTTTACCCCCGGTCAGCTGGTGTCAGCTGATGGGAGTAGTAGTCCCATCTCTGGTCTTAAGTGCTCTACGAACTGTATACTGCTATACGCTCTGCATTCATCAAGCAAGACATTGACAAGACTCCACATTATGCCATCACATGCTACACATGACAGTAATTTCCTTCAAATGTCCACAACAGGAGGAACGGCAAAGAAATATTTATGTTTCCTCTCCCTTGTCAGATTTACTTTGTGCAAAAAGCTGAAGATCTCGTAATATAATACAAGATTATGTATCATAAATGGCCTATATCCCGAGCAGGCGTCAGCTTCTAGGTCCCATATTGTAGTTGGTCAGAAGCAGTTAAAGGAAATCCTGCATTACTCAAACCCCAAAGGAAGTGCAGATTCATGCAAGCTCACGATGTCTCCACAATACATACCCTTCCCATTTCAAATTCACGACAAGCCATTACAATTATCTGGAAATTGAGGATAAAAAAAGTCACATTAATTTACTTAAAAAATAAATATATTTTTTCCCTTCACATTATTTCAAAGAGCTCATAAGAATTCATTGATACTAGAAAAACCTGTGTGTTCTACATTTATCTGTGAAACAAAATCACTCTTGTAACTTAAAGCTACTGCTCACATGCACCTTAAAGGGGTGGTCTGGTCAGATGATACTGATGACCTGTCCTTAGGAGAGGTCATAAATATCAGATCAGGATGGTTCTCTTCGATAGGATCTGCTGCCGAGAACTACACAAGGAAAAGAGCTGTGCAGTGCCGCTCCATTCACAGTCTACATCCATACGTTTATCTGTGGGGGTGCCGATCTAATATTGACGACCTATTCTATGGGTAAGTCATCAATATCATTTGACTGGATAAAACCTATAAAACCTATAGGAGTATAACATATGAGTATGCTGCCATATACCAAAAAAAAAAAATATTTCACCATGATTAAGGGTGCCATACACACCACAAACGTGTAGGTACTACATGCTGATCAGCTGACATACGCAGCATGAATTGACACGACGCCGACATGGAATCTACTGTACAACGCCAGGTCAGTTTATCCTGCAGATTTTTTTTCTGAGCATGTGAGTAAGATCATGTAATCTTATCCACAATGCAGTCACTGTAATACGCAGCAGAAAATCCACTGTGAATACACCACGTGGGAACATACCCTAAAGGACAATCTAAATGAACCATCCAATAATCTTTAAAAAAAAAAATAATACTTTTAGGAGGGAATCATTTTACATGGTTTCACATTGTTCCAAACCAAATATATAATATCCTTCCTGAACACAATCTCAATTGAAAAGCTCTGTCTTATTGTAAAGGTACTGCCACACTTAGCGATCTCGTTAGCGATCACGATAATGACGCAAGCTAACGAGATCGTTGGTGTGATCGCTTTTAGGTCGCTAGTAGCTGCCAAACAGGAGATCTCATAAACGACACATCAGCGGTCAGCGATCTCTTTAACGACTTTGGCGGTCGTTAGGATGTCATTAGCATGTACTGAGCGCTTCTGATTCATAGGAATTTCCAGCATCGCTCCTGCTCTCTGCGTCCTGCTAGCCTGCTTTGCAACTTCTGCGATCCTCTCTGTGACGCAAAAGAGAACCTACAGATATTGCGATCCACTCCGTGACGCTAAAAAATCCTAGTCCCGCCTGCGCCGCTGTCATATGCGTCACAAACGAGGTTGCTCGTCGTTCGCAAAAGGTGCCAAACACAGCGATATAGGCTCACCAGCGGGACGCCAAAGATCAAAAAACGGTCCAGAACGCTAGTGAACGATCAGCGACATCACAGCAAGGGGCCACATCGTTGCTACATGCCACACACAACGACGTCACTAACGAGATCGCAAAATAGTGACGTTTTAGCAATCTCGTTAGCGATCTCGCTTAGTGTGGAATACCCTTTAGTGTGAAAGGTTTAAACCCTGGAATGTATAGTCTATGGAAACTAAGAAAAACATCCTTACATTTCTAAGGTGGAAGAAGTAGGTCTGGATAAGAAGAGCACTAAAGCCCCCGTCTCACACAGCGATCTCGCTACCGAGATCGCTGCTGAGTCACTAGTTTTGTGACGCAGCAGCGATCTCACCAGCGATATCGCTGTGTGTGACATTCAGCGACGATCAGCGCCCCTGCTGGGTATCGCTGATCGTCGCTGAAATGTCAGGACATTTTTTTGATCGCTGGTCTCCCGCTGACAGGCACGCATCGCTGCGTGTGACAGGCGGGAGACCAGCGATCCGCTGGTAACCAAGGTACACAGCGGGTTTCCAGGCGAGGGGCTGTGCCTGGAAACCCGTTGTGTACCTTGGATACCAGCGCCCTGATGCAGGGAGCTGGTAACCAAGGTACACAACGGGTTTCCAGGCACCGCGCAGCGCTTGGAAACCCGACGTGTACCTTGGTTACCTGGTATCCAATGTACACCGCGGGTAACAGCGATGTTACCCAGCAGTGTCGCTGTCCCAGATCGCTGCCTGTGCTGCCTGTTTGACAGCTCAGCAGCGATCATGTAGCGACACACCAGCGATCCTGACAAGTGCATATCGTTGTCGGGATCGCTGGTGTATCGCTATGTGTGACCCAGCCTTTACTAGCACTACACTGCTAATATAGATCGGCTTCCCTTATAATGCACACTAGTAAAACTATAGGGATCCGTCCTGAGAACCAGAAAGGATCTATGTAAGCAAAGCCGTATACCATCTTATATCCTTTATGCTAAATAGAACATTTACATATCTAGGAATTCTATTGACTTACCTTCACCTGATATTCCCAAATCATCCTCCAAAAATCTATTACTGTATTAGCTAAAGGCCCCTGTGTTGCTATATATGCTTTAGGGCCATGGACTCCCTGGAAAGAGAGAGAATATAATTACGTAAAGCCATATGCAATGTATGGGACAATCTGTACAGGTACCTGTACCAAATAAAAAGATTATTTTGTGTGCTCAATTTAACGGTCATGTTTCCATTTCTCAAAGTCCATATTAAACTTAAAGCAGATCTGTAACAAGATTTTACAATACAATCAGCCTCCACTAGCAAAATAAATCTGAGACATGATGAGGCTGGTGAACTAAGTTCAAAAATCCATGTCAAAATGGATTTACAATCCTGATTATTAAGATTGGCTGGACTAATAAATTGCTAATTTTAATATCGGGAAAAAAAAGTTTGAAAAAAAAAATACACAGCCATTCTGACATGATTTTCATAGTAAGTATACCAGCCTCATAAGGTCCACAAGATCTATTTAGTAATAGATGCAGTTTGCATTGTGAAGTATGGTAACAGATCCAATTTAAGTTAAACATTCACCAAGACATACCCAACAGACCCCAATGCAAGGCATTGATGGTGTCTTTATGTGATGGATCAGGAGACAGACTTCAATTCTGTTGCTCTGCCACTGTAATGGAGGGCAGATGTGAACAGGGCCTAGCCACAACACGGTGTACAAAGAACTGTGAGCTGTGTACAAGTCACACAATAGACTTATTACTCCCACGTGTTATTTGCATTTCCCTATAGAATCACCTTTGTGCGGTTACTAGGAAAGTGGAAGCTCCATTGTACCGAGGGTAGATGCACACGGTACAAGCCAAGCAGATGTGATCCAGCCAGTGACCGGCGGCTGCCCTGCCCTTGTTCTCTCCTACTGGAGTGTATGTCGAGACGATCAGCATATACCATAACATTGTGTGCACCAAGGCTATACGGACATGGCTTACCTTGATAAAATTTGCATTGATGTAGTCAGATTCATGAGGTGGAATTTTCAGTGCAAGTTTAACTCTACTGTGGTCAACTGTGTGAGTGACAAAAAGGGTTCACAATGTTAACACAGAGGAAGAGAAATATTCCAATACCACAGATCTGGTGTCTCGCTTCCCGTTATTACAGGAGCCAGGACTGTACGGACACGCTTGTTCCAGATCCTGATGGACTGACATTTAACCCTTTCACTGACAGCCCAATTGTTATACTTTAAGAACACAAAACTAAACCTGAATGATAAAACATTAAAGGAAATCTGTCAGTATGATCAACCCTCCTAAGCCATCTATATGGGCATGTAGGTCATAGGAAGCCGAATATAATGATACCTTGATATCTGCAATATGACGTCTTATTCCAGAGAAATTAAAAAATGTTTTCTTATATGTAAATGACCTCTTCCAGGCTCTGGGGAGGAAGCTGCCTGGAAGATAACTCTGCCTCCAGAGCTTATTTTACATGAATGGGGAGTTACAAGTGTGACGGATACCAGTGTGATGTGTCATGGCCGCTCTCTGCTCTCCTGGTCTCATTACAGAACTGTGTGTGATTACATCTGACACATCTGCAGATTCATCTCCGCTCCAGCTTTCATCTCACAGGCAGCCAGTGTTACAATGCAGCAGAGCTGTAAGAGCTGCAGCACATCTATTTGTAATGGTACTGCCACACTACACGATCCCGCTAACGATCTCGTTAGCGTCGCATACTAATGAGATCGCTAGCGGGATCGTTTACAATATCGCTAGTGTCGGCCACATTTAGCGATATTGTTAGGGACGCTATCGCGGTTAGCGATCTCCTTAACGACTTTAGCGGTACAAAAGTACCGCTAAATCGCTAAAAAAGGTGCCACACTCAGCGATATATACTTACCCAGCGGGACGCCGACGATCAGAATAGGGTCCGGAACGATCAGGACGACGGACGAGATCACAGCAGGGGCCACGTCGTTGCTGCATGCCGCACACAACAATATCGCTAACGGGATCGCTAAATAGTGACGTTTTTTAGCGATCCCGTTAGCGATGTTGTTTAGTGTGGCATACCCTTAAGGAGACAATTTAGTTCTACTAATTATGTTACTAATCTACTAATGTGATTAACATGTGTTAATCACATGTCACCCACTGGTGACTCTCCCTATCATTTATAAGCAGCTCTGGAGGCAGATCCTCATGCTGATCAGTGTTCAACCCATAGTTCTTAACAGCTAATTCACATATAAGGAAACACTCCCACACTGCGCATTTTGCACCCTGCTTTCAAGGTTGATGGACGCCAGTAGTACATCTGTGGGGAAAGGCGAGTTGACCAGGAGCTACCACTACCCTTAACTATATTGGGGCAAGAAAAATGTGGACTTCTCTGGAATAAGACATTGGATTGCAGATATCTAGGTATTGTTTTATTCTACTTTCTATGACCTACACACCCATATAGCATGCTTAGGAGGGTTGATCCTACTGATAGATTCCCTCTAATGTAATTTTGCATTAAACAGTAACATTTTGTAGTAAAATTTAAAAAAAAATAGTAAAAATTTGAAGTTTGCGGATCAGTGTCAGGCCCAGGCAGAAGGCAGCTAAAAAGAAAAGTTCAGGATGTGCAGTGTGTATATGTCTACATGCACAAATATCTACATAATTAGTAGAAAGAACAGATCATTTTTCATGGTCCAGATGGCAGAAGAAATCTGAGTCACAGAGTCCACAAATGTCCCTATCAGTTACAGAAGGTAGATGTGCAACGGCTGATCTTCTCACCCCTATAGTAGAAAAAGCATGTCCATATCCTCTGCCATCAGTAATGGGAATGAGAACATGCAGAGAACACAGTATCGGGCTCGGATCTTTCTTTTCTGATGTCACTTGCACTTTCCCATCTACTTGCTTTCCATGTATATCCACCCTCTATTGGCTACTGTAAAGCCAGAGCTGTCAATCAAGGCGGAAGTGGAGATAGATGGAAAACAAGTAGGTGGGAAGTTGCACAGAACTGTTTCACCAAGAGTGCACAGAGTGCCTGTGCTTGGTTTGAACAGTCATTGTTTTGCTGACAGAATCCCTTTAAATGAGACACTATTTTATGATACCCTAGTAAAAGTGGAGATCCAGCATTTAATAATTATGTAAAGCAACCAGTTATAGTCACAATATATCATAAAAATCCCTGGCAGTGAATTTTTTTTGACACAAGGCTTAGTGCTATATGAAGACTTAGTAGTGCAAGAATCCAATTTGACAGTGTATGGCGTTGTGTAACATAAAGGGGTACTCCCAACGCAGATCTTCACCGGTGAGAGGGGAATCACCGGAGAGGAGGCTACTGAATCCCACCAGCACAACTAAACTATGCTGTTTTTATAACCCTCTCACAAATAATTGGGATTTTTGGCTCACTAAGGTCCTATTTTTTTCAATGACAGATGGGGCTATACAAAACAGCCAAGCATGGCTAGCTTTGCCATTTTTGCAACTGGATGGAGATTTTCCCCTCTCAGCTGTGAAATGCTGAGCTTGTGTTGTCCAAGGAGATAACAGTTCTTAAGTTGTTAAAATGTAAAAGAATAAAACGCTGTCAAAGATGATGTAGATGAGAGAAGGGGGCTGGCTTTAGGCAACAGTCTGAGCCAGCCAGACCCTTCATCAGATGCCAACACTACAATGGAGGATAAAACCTCCTTCCTGTTTTGGAACAAATGCCAAGCACTGGTCCACACTGCATCTGTACACCCTGCTGTGTTACACAGGCTTAGGCCGTTTGCAGTGTCCGTATGTAGTGCAATCTGCTGCACTTTCCCAGAAAGTGAAATGCTCTGCAGACGCATACCGGCCAGACAGAGCACACTTTCAGCCTCCTTCTGGTGACTGTCTGCCTATGGAGATGTTACAGTACATGTCTGTAAAAGCTTCCATACACATACAGTGGCTAGGTGCATGGGCGCAGTGATCTCCTAGCCAACGTTTTATTATTTTAAAATTTTGACAACTACTAAAAGCACTTTTTACTTTGACAGAACCCCTCCAAAATTGGATTGTGGCTCTTCAAATTTAGCATTCCGTCCCATCCTGATTGGGAACAGTAGCGATAGAAAGAACCACAAATACATTGTTAAACTTGTATCGAAGTTTCCCAAAACAGATTTGCAAAAATGACCCAAAATTGCTAGGCTGTGTGCCCACGATCCGGAAGTTCTTGATGCAGTGTAATTTCGCTGCCTTCTATTGAACACAGGTAAATGTGCATGTGTTCACTGAACTGTGCAGATTTACCACATTAAATATATTCTATTGATTACATGTCTGTTGCGCTAGTCTCCAGAACTGAAAGACGCCTCTCGCATGTCAGTCTCTGGGTGATCCGTGGTGCACAGACACGCATAGTGCGGTCACAGCTGGCTACTGCGGGTTTGATGCTGCAAAAATACGAAGCGTCAAACCCGCAGCAATTCCTGATCGTGGGCATGTACCCATAACGGTATATATGTATAGTATGACACTTGTTCCGGAATCCTAGCTCACACTTGCATTACCAGGACCCTGACTCTACTCTGTCACCCATCCCCGATGTCCATTGAGTGACAGTCACAGCAGTGGGATTTCAATTTATTTCAGAAAAATGACACGGAGGTGACAGATCTAAACACGTCTTCACTTTCTTTACCTGCAGCTGTACTGACTTACACTAAACCCGATGCACCATCACACTATGAAGGCCTCTCATTTCTTATAAGCTTTAAACGTAAAAATACTAAACACATCCTGAAGGAAATAAACCTTTAGTCACTATTACTGTATCAAAGTTCATCTGTTTCACAAAGACGTCTGAGTTTCTGCCCAGTGAGAGGTCTAGTCCGGTATCATTCTTCTACTATGATTAATGGCTAGAGAGGACTGAAAGGAGAGATGCCATGGGTGACTAGATAACTTTAGCTCTACATGAACTAACGGTGACAAAGGTATCTGCTACAGTGTCAGAAGAAAGGGAAAAAGTGCGCTTAGTGTGGCCGCTGTCAATCATGGACCATCCAAGGGAATGAAGGAACGGTCATTTATTTAAAGTCGGGCAGACAATAGTATCCGCTAGACAGTCCCTTACTGTCCCCAAAACTGAATGTGATGCACAAAGGGCTGAAGCTGCAGATACTGGACTTACAAAATCTGTCACCAGGTTTATGCTCCCCATCAATAAAAGCATAAATCATTATGCTAATGCTGGGCTTACTGGGCTGCTTGCTGCAGTTTTGATACAAGACTCTTATTTGCTAGTTCTCTGAATGATGAGCTCCTGCAATGTGGTCCCCGATATTCAAGAACTCAGTCACTGAAAAGCCTATCAGATATAACAGGGATATTATAAAGGGCACAGTAAGTGACACAGTGCTGGAATCAGGGTCCCCGTCACCATCGCTTGCTGCCCTGAGATCAAGAAGCAGAAGCCTGGTGACAGATTTCAGAGCATGGACACCAATCCTTTTTTAGCCTGAAAACCTGCACCAGAACATTAAGGTTCCCACACACGATGGACACTAACTTACATGGCAGAATATCTTTATATCTGTTCTTTTTGACATTTTCTTCTTTTTCTCCAGTGATTGTCGGGTAAATCTTCTCCGTTCTGTATTTTGTGGACAGCCTTCTTAATCTCTGAAAAAGAGGACATGGATACAATATTACTGGCAAATTGGAGAGCCTCTATTAAACCATGGTAAAAGGTAGATTATTAGATGGGATGATGAAAAGCACCAAGTCTAATTTGTTAAAATGACTGCATTAGTTTAGAAAGGAGATCCGTCATCATGCAAATGTTGTCCAACTTCGTATTGGTTGGGAAAAGACTTCAGACGTCTGTGAAACACAGTGATCAGAAAGGCCGCGGCCCTCCCGACCCAACTTCGCAGCCTCATAGGTAGATATGAGGTTGTCAAATTCGGGCCAGGAGACCTGAAGCCAGTCTGAACCCTGAATCTACTGAATAAAATCCATGGACTCCACAGAGGTGAATTTGGGGGGTGTTGCTCACTGACTGGTAGTCGACCCTGTGTGAGCATGTAGAGATACCGCCCAGAATTAGAAGGGATCTAAAGATTAAATACAATTAATAGGCGTTTCCCACTACTATACTGAACAGATAACTAGTGATATATGGATGTCCTTTCCACAACATGGGTTATCAATAGCAGATGAGTGTTGGTTGACCCTCGGCACCCCCACCGATGGGCCGACTTGATGTAAACTATGTACAGTCATGGCCAAAAGTTTTGAGAATGACACAAATATTAATTTTTACAAAGTCTACTGCTTCACTTTTTCTAAAGGCAATTTGCATATACTCCAGAATGTTATAAAGAGTGATCAGCTTAACAGCAATTACTTGCAAAGTCAATATTTGGCTAGAAAATGAATTTTATCCCCCAAAACACATTTCAACATCATTGCAGCCCTGCCTTAAAAGGACCAGCTAACCTCTTTTCAGTGATTGCTCCATTAACACAGGTGTGGGTGTTGATGAGGACATGGCTGGAGATCAATCTGTCATGATTAAGTAAGAATGACACCACTGGACACTTTAAAAGGAGGCTGGTGCTTGGCATCATTGTTTCTCTTCTGTTAACCATGGTTATCTCTAAAGAAACACGTGCAGTCATCATTGCAATGCACAAAAATGGCCTAACAGGGAAGAGTATCACAGCTAGAAAGATTGCACCTCAGTCAACAATCTATCACATCATCAAGAACTTCAAGGAGAGAGGTTCCATTGTTGCCAAAAAGGCTTCAGGGCGCCCAAGAAAGACCAGCAAGCGCCAGGACTGTCTCTTAAAAGTGTTTCAGCTGCGGGATCGGGCTACCAGCAGTGCAGAACTTGCTCAGGAATGGCAGCAGGCAGGTGTGAGTGTATCTGCACGCACTGTGAGGCGGAGACTCTTGGAGCAAGGCCTGGTCTCAAGGAGGGCAGCAAAGAAGCCACTTCTCTCCAGAAAAAACATCATGGACAGACTGATATTCTGCAAAAGGTACAGGCAGTGGACTGCTGAGGACTGGGGTAAAGTTATTTTCTCTGATGAATCCCCTTTTCGATTGTTTGGGACATCAGGAAAACGCCTCATTCGGAGAAGACAAGGTGAGCGCTACCACCAGTCTTGTCTCATGCCAACTGTTAAGCATCCTGAAACCATTCATGTGTGGGGTTGCTTCTCAGCCAAGGGAATCGGCTCTCTCACAGTCTTGCCTAAAAACACAGCCATGAATAAAGAATGGTACCAGAATGTCCTCCAAGAGCAACTTCTCCCAACCCTCCAAGAGCAGTTTGGTGGTCAACAATGCCTTTTCCAGCATGATGGAGCACCTTGCCATAAAGCAAAGGTGATAACTAAATGGCTCAGGGAACAAAACATAGAGATTTTGGGTCCATGGCCTGGAAACTCCCCAGATCTTAATCCCATTGAGAACTTGTGGTCAATCATCAAGAGACGGGTGGACAAACAAAAATCTAAAAATTCTGACAAAATGAAAGCATTGATTGTGCAAGAATGGACTGCTATCAGTCAGGATTTGGTCCAGAAGTTGATTGAGAGCATGCCAGGGAGAATTGCAGAGGTCCTGAAGAAGAAGGGTCAATACTGCAAATATTGACTTGCTGCATTAACTCATTCTAACTGTCAATATAAGCTTTTGTTACTCATATGTTAGCAATTATTATATTTCTGTCTGTGATAAAAACATCTGTCAAACACACATAAAAACCAGAGGGCAGCAGATCATGTGAAAATATAATATTTGTGTCATTCTCAAAACTTTTGGCCATGACTGTAGAGTGAAACACCACTGCTCCTTCACACTGTGCGGCGGTCATTGCCAGATATGGAAGATCAGCTCCTATGAAAACCGTAAGGGCAAGTTCACACTTTTTCCTTCTGCAGCAAAAAACCTGATCACTTTGCAGGAAAGAAGCTATATATAAAAAAGCATGTTTTCTTTGTTTTTTTTAACTGCAGTTTTGGCAAGCTAGATTAGTCTCTTGTGCACGCTGATAAAGTTTTGTGTTGAAAAAAGTCCTATTCTACAGAATCAGGTTTTGGCATGAAAAAAAAAGCAGCAAAACCTGACACCTGTGCTTTTGGTGCATCTTTTCAGAACTCATTCATTTCAATGGGTGAAAAATGATGAAAGTAGTGACATGCTCCATTGTGCAAAAAAAAAAAAAAAAAAAAAAAAAAAACACATGCAAAGCACAAAATCCTGATCACTAAAAAAAAAAAAAAAAACAATGTGTGTGCATGAGATTTCTGAAATCTCAGACTTTGCTGGTACTGTAAAAAGCAGCTGAAAATTTGCAGTAAAAAAAGCTGTAAAAAGGCCCAGTGTGAACTTAGCCTAGAAGACATTTGTAGATCACATAGCAATGCACCATGGACTACCAATCATTACCTAGGATATGATATATTGCACCACACAGCTACTATTAAACCCAAGGATCACCAGGGACATTGAAAAGGATGTACATTAGTGCAGCAACATGGCTGGAAGCCAGTTTATTGCTACAGCAGCATTAACCCTCTATATACGCAGCAAACAGAGATCCGGAAAACATGCAATCATCATAGATAGTATAAGGGAACATTGTGCAACATTGAGCATTGTGCAATTATTCATTATGAAAGGAACATTTATTAGCTGGAACCAGAATAATGTCAATCTTTGGCTGCCCAGGAACTTTGCCTTACGCCATGGGGTCATTGTTGCATTGGTGGCCAAAGCGTGAGCCGCGATGACGGCAGATAACGGATTGAGACATCAATTTTAATTGGATTTTCTGTGGAAATCGGGTAGGTTGTCATTGCAGGGGTTGAGGGGGAGGGAAATCCGAGAGGATACATTTTCCATATCTGATGCTTTGTTTCACAGCAACCCATAAAGAGCGTGCAGTACTTAATATTTTACATTTCAATTTGGTGGTGTGGATAATTGACAAAAGTATGTGTGTGCATATGTACTATTGTACATGTATTATTTAAAAAAAAAAAGCCTTGTTTAATGTGAAATAAAGGCATTAAAGGGATTTAAATGGCCGGAGGATCACTAGACTGGCCTCCTATTAAGTAGCACTGAGGTCACACTATTACTGCAGCAGTGAAGGGCGTCAGCTGAAAGCATCGAGTGCGGCCGGCGCTGCTGGAAAACAAGGCACAAGCCAGGCCTGCTTACTCACTTGCACACGAGATGGGTGACCAGCTTTTACCACATATGGCATGAAGGATGTCACTGTCAGTGGAACAATTGAGAGCGGCAAAAATATGCTTCCTGCGTTCATAGTGGTCTCACAGCGCAGGCAGCACAGGCCTCCTATGTGGGCCACACATGAATACTCGCAGTCATGGCGTTTGTTGTACAGACTACGTAGCAGTAAGGTTTCTAGGAAAGCTGGTGACAACCATTATGGCCGTCTTATCAGCCCCTAAATGAGCCACCCTCTGTTTCCACGGACACCTGAAAACTTTTCCATACAAAGCAAGAGAGAAGTCTAATTTTCAGAGAACTTGGGGCTTTAGATGCAGTATTTGTTTGCATTGTTCTTATTTTAGGTGAGGAGCGTCACGGATGTAGAGCAGGGCATGACCATGGGTTACACAGGCTCCATGTACAGCCGGTCAGAGGTCTCATGCTGAGGGCTTGCCGTATTAACCACATCTCGCTCCACGTGACCTCCTGCTAATCAGCATTTACTCTAATAAAGACGTAATGAGTCAAGAAATTAGCAGAACGCACAGCATCTCCAAAGCCATTGTAATGTCATCCTACAATTTCAGCCCACGCATTACCCATAGGAAAACCTCAAGCCAAACAGTAACACCAAGACTGCACTTACTGTGCTAAAAAGAAGAAACCGTTCATTTCTACAATTCAGCAGGCGGCCTTTGGGTATTTAAAGAACATATTTTTTTTTACAAAGAAAATGCGCTGACATTCAGTGCATACAGTGGTGTCTTACACAACCAGACAATCCTGGATAGAGTCCGCACCAAGCACAACTGCGCATTTCTGACAATTTACCCAATAGCTCACATCCCCTCCACACAAATCTAAATAAACCACTATTAATATAGAAAGGGATTTTACTTTACATGGCTAACCATAATCACTCCAGCTTAGATGTTCTGCCTCTTTCCCTGTGCATTTTAATGTGAAGCCAGGCAGTCTTCCTCATATTGGAAAATGCATATAATGTTGCCCGGACAGATTTACTACATCCATTTTTAGGACCCTGCTTTCAACAATATTACTCAGTCACCATTCACTCACATTTAGATTTATTACACTCCCATAAGAGGACTAAGCAGATTAGTCTCGCTGTACTCCGTTATAGATCCTTTTCATTAGGCCTCATGTTCAGATCTATCCGAGTCATGTGGCCAGTTATAGCCCAAACGGTATTTCTATCGGCCTCCAATTTTATATAGACTCATAAAAATGGGAGGAATTAAGGAAGAGCCGCACATTGCCAGCATGCTAAATTATAGAGGCAGCACTTGCCATCATACAGCCCGTTGCATGTAGCAATGTGTCCACGGACCTTAAAAAATGCATTAAAGAGGGCCAGTTATCAGGTCTAAAGTGGCCGGTTTTTCTTCTTATTTTATTCCTGCTGCTTCCATGATTATTCACTTTTGTTTTTGTTTTTTTTAATCCAATATTTGGCTCTAGAAATATGGGTCTTTTTATTTAGGGCTAAATTTTTATGGGCTGTACCAAGGGGGCATTGTTGAAAGGATAATAATAGAGGGCAACCAAAAGAGAATGCTATGAGCCGGCCTCTTGTAAAGCAGAGCAACCTAAAGAGAATGCTGTGAGCCACGCCCCCTTGTAACGCAGGGCAGCCTAAAGAGAATGCTATGACCCACGCCCCCTTGTAATACAGGGCAACCGAAAGAGAATGTTGTGACCCACACCCCTTTGTAACGCAGGGCAACCTAAAGAGAATGCTGTGAGCCAGGCCCACTAACGCAGGGCAACCTAAAGAGAATGCTGTGAGCCACGCCCCCTTGTAACGCAGGGCAACCTAAAGAGAATGCTGTGAGCCACGCACCCTTGTAACGCAGGGAAACCTAAAGAGAATGTTGTGACCCACGCCTCCTTGTAAAGTAGGGAAACCTAAAGAGAATGCTGTGACCCACGCCCCCTTGTAATACAGGGCAACCTAAAGAGAATGCTGTGAGCCATGCCCCCTTGTAATACAGGGCAACCTATAGAAAATGCTGTGAGCCACGCCCCCTTGTAACACAGGGCAACCTATAGAGAATGCTTTGAGCCACGCCCCCTTGTAGTACAGGGCAACCTATAGAGAATGCTGTCAGCCACCCCCTTGAAAGAGCATACAATTTAGGCACTAAATAAAAAGGACAGTATTTAAAGAAAATAAAAATAAATATGTAAATGGAAAGCAGCAGAAATAAATAAGAGGGAAGGCCACTTTTTGGAGCTGGTGACGGGTCCTCTTTAAAGCTTAATCATACAAATATATTGTTTAAAAGAATAAATTTGCAAAGGAAACAAAATGTATGCTAACAAAAATCCCATCAACTATCTGAATGTAGACCTGGCAGACATAGAAACAATAATCAACTGTAGGTAATAGCTGGTGCAGGATTTGGTTTCTGATTAAACATCGGATGACCACTTGTCTATGTCATTCTAAAGAATACATCAAAGGTGGTGTCTAACAGCGGCCAAGTATGACTTCCATGGAGAAATCCCATTTTCATGGTGGACGCTGCAGGAAAAAAAATGTAGCAACACTTTAGCAGCCAGAATCCACAAGAGGGTCAATATTTATGACATCCTTATGTCCCATCAGGAGATACCGATAGGGACTGAATTCATGTGACAGCCCACAAAAGCGCCTCACACTTATGAGATAGCCAATGGGAAACATTAGGACGTAACAGGGCAGGAGCGACTCCGATAGTAAAGATTCATCGTTTCATCGCCCCTAAAGCCAAGGTCATGAAACACAATTTGAGGAGAAAAAAAAATCTCACCAACACCATTGTGCAAATTAGACCAAATGAAATAGTGTCACTACATTTAACCACAAAATGTGCTTTTTACATTCCCTTTAAAGTGCAGAACAAAAAGCTTGTCCAAAGAGGAGGCGTTAGTTAATGTGGGTGAAAAGGACTCAGAAGCCGAGTAAGAAACATCCAAAGAGGGAACAAACATAAGGAACACAATGATTGTGAAAACATTTCTAGCATCTCAGCATAAAGGGAGGGAAAATAATCATTGACTTCTAGATGTCTCTAGAGCAAAATAGCAACAAACTTCAACCAGAAGCAGATGAGCTTCTCAACAGGAAGTTAAAGATTTCCTAGCAGGGAAAAATAAACCTCTGAAATAACATCCATCAATCTATGTGAAAACGCCTGGCTAATACAAACTCAACAAACATGGTAAATGACTTAAAGGCAACCTGTCAGGAAAGTCATGCTGCCCGAACCATGGAAAGGGGACCGATTCCTTTGTTACTAACTGATATGTTTTACTATAATGCAACTTAAGACAAGCCTAAGGGTAATTCCCATGGATGATGGATTACCGGGGGCCCTTCCGCTGGGATTCACAGTAATCCCAAGATTGGATCTCTCATGATCCTTCAGGAATGGAGAGGAGCTGTGCATGCTCCATCTCGACTCCAGTCATTGTCTCTGGGACTGCTGAAAATAGCCCCTCGCTATGCTGAGCAGTCCCAAAGACAATGAATGGTATGAAAGCTGAGCATGCGCGGCTCCGCTTCATTCTGTTCTCAGAGTTCAAGAGGCCAGATTGTCATCACAAAATCGCTAAAAGCAGTGCTCAAACAGGTATATGGTGTGGGGAATAACCAACACATGTAAAACCTGCATTAAGGGACATTCACACAAAGCAATAATAGAAAAAAAAAAAAACTCCGTGCTCTCGAGAGAAAATTCCATAGTACTAAAGTTCAATGTGATCTTAGAAGACGAAGGGTACTGGGTTTGTGCAGGTAGATGATATGATCCCTTTAACAGTAAGCTGGCCTTGCACATGCTACAACTGTTAGGGCCCCGTCTCACATAGTGACGCACCAGCGATCCCGACAACGATATAAACTTGTCAGGATCGCTGGTGTGTCGCTACATGATCGCTGGTGAGCTGTCAAACAGGCAGCTCAGGCAGAGATCAGGACAGCGACACTGCGGGTAACGTCGCTTAGTAACCCGCAGTGTACGTTGGATACCAGCCCGCTGATGCAGGGAGCTGGTAACCAAGGTACACATCGGGTTTCCAGGTACAGCCCCGCGCCTGGAAATCTGATGTGTACCTTGGTTACCAGCTGACACGCCCAGCGATTCACAGCAGGGGCCTGATTGCTGGTACGTGTCAGACATAGCGAGATCGCTGCTGACATGTGACTCAGCAGCGATCTCACTATGTGAGACGGGGCCCTTACACCTTGACCCAAGCGCTGACATATTTTCAATGGGGAAAACAGGGAAAGCTGTTGCCAGACTTATCTCCAGGAAAACAAAAAGATCGGTGGTAGAAGGGCAGAGAGAGAAATTATTTTCCTTAGAAAACTAGTATAAAGCATTTTGAAGTGTCACTAAATGTTTGCAGCATTTGGGGCTCAATTCAGAAAAGCTTTTATAACAGAACTCTGGAATAAAGAGCTCTGAAAAGTCAAAGTATTGACGCGATTCCAAACAGCGTTAAAACTTAGCAACTTTTGGTTTTCTCACGCCATCTTCACCCACCTTTGTCAAAGTGAGTGTAACTTGGGTGGGATGGGGACATAACAAGCAGAGACGTGTAAGATTAAGATTTATAGCTACTTTTCAGACGCTCCTGAATCATTGAAAGGTAAAATCCGAGACTTTCTGGAAAAAACAAAAAATATGCTTAAGCACTAACAAGCAGGTAGTTGCTACCTACCTGCCTATTGTGCCTGGCGTGGTTCAGTGCCAGCGCGGAACGGTCACAGACCACTCCTACCAGCAATTAAGCTGCCTGTGCTGACGTCACGTTGATAGAATGGCAGCTTCTTTTCCACTCCGTTCTGTAGGGAACATTGACATCATTCTGATTGAAAGCCGGATTCCGCTGCCTAACTGGGGGAGCCAACTGTCAATCGGAATGATGTCGGAAGCCTCGCCCCGTCAACAGAGCAGGGCAGGAAAGAAGCCACTGCTTTGCCAAAGCGACATCAGCAGAGGCAGATGACTCCCCGGCAGGAGAGGTCTGTGATCGCCTTGTGCCGGCCAAAACAGGCAGCCAAGAAGCAACTACCTGCCCTGTTAGTGCTTTACGAACATTTTTTATTTTTCCCAAAACCCTTTAAGAGGCGTGTCTCTAAATAAATCAGGAGTGAGACCCCAGCACATCTCTATCAAGACCGGCGAGAAACCCCTGGCTTTGATGAATCGGTACCCCCTGTGTTTTCACATGCTTGAAGCAGTCTAAAGTAGCACTTCTGGGAAGGCACACGCCACTGAGAAGATGAGTTGAATTCAGTAATGTGCCCCTCTTAATGAATCTGGTGCACCATACGCCAGCGAGTCCTTCATTAAGACGGTTGTGCAAGAAAAACTGGCCAAGGCGTTTATTTTCAAAGTATAAAAAGCAAAAATTATAGTAGCTCACTGGGCATAGATCGGCAAATCCAAGGCACGGACCATGCACTGTGTAGCATTCTAATGAGAATCCAAAAATGCATCTTAAGTCCGGCCACACGGATAAAGCCGAAAATCAGCTTTACTGAATGTTGAGTAAAAACATGTAACAGAGTAACCTCATAAAATGAAGTACAGAGCCTCATGTTTCGAAAAGGTTAACCTGCTCTTAATCATGGCATTATGGAAATGAATTAGAAATTGTCTATTAAACTGATTCCAATCAGGAATATGAGAGCATTTCCCAGAACAGCCTTCTGGTCTAACAGGGTACTGCTTCCACCTGTAACCAGCACACGGATGTTACATTTTGTATTAACAGAAATACACAAAGTAGCATTAAATACAGTAATATTTCAATATTTATCCATAAAGTGAAAGCTGGAGATGTTTGAAAGGTTACTCAAATAAGAGAACCATCTTTTGTGATTGCAGGAAATCTGTTGAGGTCAGGTACTTCCACAAGTATTGGATGCAGCACAACAATATCTACATGCAAATATTCATTCCACCAGCAATAATCCAATGCAGCTCTTTGTACCTCTCTGCAACCAAGAAAGAGGGGGAAGAAAGAGTATCACCATCAGCCAGTTAATGAGCTAGTCTTCTAATATTCCCAACATACACCCTTACCAAATAGGCATGCTCAAATCCGACATGTCACCTCTGATAACAAAAGAGTAGACTTGACACCAATCCTACCACCATATCAAAGACCAGATAGTGGTGGAGAGGCAGGCTTGGGGTAGTGCTGGAGAGAATTGAATTTGGTCATGTAATGAAAAAGCAAACAACGCAAGTTACTTTCGTCAGGAAACATTCTCACAAATTGGATATCGGCCGATCGCACCAGTTGGCTCAGCCATTCATCTAATGTGTATGGGCACCTTTAGTACTGCTTCTGGAAAGAGGAAGACAATCACAGTAAGGCTAAGTTCACATTAGAGTTCGGGGGCTCTGCGGAGGGCTGCGTACTTCCTCCGTTAAGCTCCGCCTGCTTCTGCATGAGTCCTGTGTACCTATCTTAAACAATGGGTACACAGGACATGCGGATGTATGCGGATGAGTCATTTTGAGCAACATGTTGTATTTTGTGCGTTCGGCGGGCGCCTCAAAACGACGCATCCGCATATCCTGCGTACCCAATGTTAAGGATAGGTACGCAGGACGCATGCAGAAGTATGCGGAAGTAGGCAGAGCTTAACGGAGGAAGAACGCAGCCCTCCGCAAAGCCCCCGAACGCTAATGTGAAACCAGCCTAAAGAGGCATTTACACTGGCCAATTATCCTAAACTAGCGTTCCTAGGAGCACGTTTCCAAATAATTGCTAGCCACCCAATGAATGTGCAAAACACTCATTGATCAGGTGAAAATTATTAACGGTGCACAAAAAATCATTCTCATCCTTTATAAAAGGGACACATGCTACTGAGAACAATGACAGTCTACAGGTCCATTCTCACTGACCGACCAGTGGCATGATACGACCAGTGATCAAACTTTTACTGATTATTGGTTGTTTGACTTTTGACTGCCTATTTAAATAGGTAGCCCAAAACAAACAATGAGCACTGAGCGATCTATACTACAGCCATGGCCAAAAGTTTTGAGAATGACACAAATAT